>ML278886.1:48625-70385 GCA_005239495.1 Nicotiana undulata
TTCCCCCCCCCCCCTGGTTCCCCCTAAACCTTTCCCCCCCCCCCCCCCCCCCCCTTGATCCCTGCCTCCCTTTTCCGGCCACCTCTCTTGTTGGAAACCATGAGGTCTCACCCCTCCTAGCCTATGTCTCTTCCTCCACGCCGGTTTGACACTGTCTTGAGGCTCTTAAGAGAACCTGGAGCGGTTCCACTCCCACCTATGGCCTTTCATGCCGTTCCGGCCATCCACGACCGTCCGAGTAAGATCTTTACACTTTTCGGTTGAAACCGGTAAAACTTTGAGTTTTTCTCTCCTCTCTGGGTTCTCTCTTTGAAACCCTAAATTCCAAAACTTCTGATTTTTCTAGATCTGTAACAGATCTATACATATTCCGAGTTGTTTTGATGTTTTCTTCAAGGGGTTTTCATTTTTCCTACAACGATTTTCCATCTTCTAACTAGGGTTTCTAAAAAACCTTTCTTCAAAAACGATTTCCTCGAGTTTAAGTGTTATTATGTGATTCCTCTCATATGTTTAAACGGCTTTTTTTAAAATCACTTTTAATCATAATTTATTATGTTAAAACCTTAGTTTCAACGCTATATTATAATCATGAGTCTGTCTTTATCGATTTGTTCTTTTGATTTGTATGTGTGTCTGTTTCTCATGAGTATGTTCCTGGTTTTCAGTGATTTTTACCCTACTGTGCTTGTTAGGTTTTCTTATTTATGCCTCTTCTTGCCTATATTATGTTTATTTCGTTTATTCATAGAAATCTGTAGTATTTTCCCTCAATTATTACTTACGATTCCTTAAATCCCTGATTTCTAGTGATTGATACCTTTACTGATTTCCTAGGGTAATATTCTTTACTAATTTCCTGACCTATTGTGTGGTAGACTACAACATTGATTGATTCTCAGTATTTATTCCTTAATTAGGACCTATGAACCTAGACTAATTACCTGTTCTGTACTTGCACTATTTGAAGTATTTCCTTATTTGTTATGTTCCAATTATGCGATGATTTATTTCGTTATTTGTTACATGTTTTACCGTTTGAAGTTAATTCCCTTAATTAAGGGGATACTTTTACTGATTTCACTCTAATTGGTTTTAAGTTCCATAATTACTGTATAATTGTGATTTTTGCCTTGTTTTACCTAGCTTCAAACTATTATATATACCACTCTCATTAACAGTCTTGAGGACACGAACACACTGGTTCAATAACTCTCTCTCTCACAATTAAACTTTATGTGCTACTTGTTATTTCTCTGAGTTAGCAGGCTGCAAGCCAAGGCTAACTATTGTGCTCTCCTATCTCCTACTTTGTGTTACTGTCTTCTTCACTGGTATGTCCTGATTTCAATTCAAGTCTCAAAGACAACATGTTTCTTTTATTACTTCAATTCATCCTGTTCCTAGTCTGTTTTTACTTATGGTTTTGTTGCTCAACTTGCAATTGATATGTCTACCTTATTGCTTTATCATCATGTTATGCACTCCCCTCCCTTAGACTTAACATGTTTACGTAATGGTATCCCCTTTTCTAGTCTGCTTCAATGTGATTGTCTACATCTTATGCTACTTGGTTCTGTGTAATCTTGAGATACATACTGCCTTAGTCCATTAAACCCCTTTTGGGATTTCCCTGATTATGTACCTATGTATACCTCTACCTACTACATGCTTTCCCTCACATGATCTATACTTGTCCCTCAAATCCCATTATCCCTGTTTGTGGTTGTTGGATTGTTCTTGGTTCTTTGTTCCTTCTGTGGTGCTGAACTTGTTTTGATCCTAAGATTGGAGTTGTTCTGATAATTTTTCTCTTTCAAACTATCTCATTGGTTAAACTTTTCTTTTATAAAATTATTTTGATCAAGTCTCTTTTCAAAACTGTTTTTTTTTCCTCTTCTTGCTCAACCTTTTCAATACTATGTCAAGCACTGTCACTCTACTCTTAGACCCCTTAAGTTCTGCCCCCCTTTGTGTGAGCATTTCTTTGGGACCCTTAAGCTCCCTCTGAACATTGGCACACTAAGGCTGGACTTTCCACACTGCACTTACTCTACTATCGCTCTGAACTCTGGGTATGAGAACTGCCCGGGATCACTTGAGGTCCTTAGAAAACTCTGACACACCCGGATTATGAGAAAGACTGTGAAACACTACTTGACATTGAGGACATGGAGATCTGGGCCTATACTGCAGGCTCCCTATAGATAACTTCTTATTTTTCTTATTTCAGTTATGTAATTCATGCGCAATGGTCTGTAATAATTATTTGTAAACAACTCTGGGGTTGGATAGTGAAGAAAGGGAGGGTAATATGTATGTTGTAGTGTAGACAAGGGTAGAAACCATGATCATAGGTTTACTTTTCTTCTGTGCGCAATAGAAGTCATGTTTAGGAATAACACATACAAAGCATGCCATGCATTAGATACCATGCTCCCTAGGCTTCATATATACTGTTTTTCAGCATCTCATTCATCACTTAGAAATCCTGTCTCTAAGGTAAATAATAATATTAAAATAAACCGTCACCATGTGATTCTGCCCTATGTAAACCTTACATGTCCTGAAAGCATTTAAAAATGCTTTCCTAGGATAAATGTGTTAACATAAATCGTAATCATGTTTCATCATGCCACAACTATGCTACGCACGTAGAAATCCTTTCTTAAGGTAAACAACACTAAAACAGGCTGTCACTTCTGCCTATTCTGAAACTGTGCATAATTTTGTGTGCATTTAGAAATCTTGCTTTAGTGATTCTGCATGTGCATCATCCTTGCATTAGATATCATGTTCTAGGATCACACTCGCCTAATTACACTTAGTCTAATTACTGATTATGAAACAGTCCATTTCTCTCTAAGAACTGGTAATAAACTCCTGTATATTCAGCAACACTTAGAACTGCATGCTCTTAGGAGTAAAACACTAAAACTGTTAACCCTTCTGATGACTGTTACATATGATCCTACGCCTAGGCAAGCCTTAGGTAACCAACTTTAAAATAAAACCGGAACTGTCCTCTTGTGATTACTGTCTAACTATCAGCATGCTTAAAACCAGTAGGCAAAACAGATTAGGACTTCCTCTTTGAGTTATGCAGTAAATCAGTCTCTCTGTTGTTATCACTTAGATACCATGCTTAGGATCTAAATTTAAACCAAGACCTTAACTGTGTTTGAGTCATGCTGATTCTGTGCATTATTTGTGGAGGTACTTGAGCCTTTCCTGTTTATGTGTTACCCCCCATCTGCAGTCCTATTTGTTTTTCTATATGTCGCCTTCGTATTTTTACCTTTAAAACCTGAGGGTCTGCCTAGAACCTCTTTTATAGGATAGACGTCCTAAATTCCTCCAGGACTAATATGAAGGGACGGGTAACAACATGCAACAGAGGTCATGACCAACACTCGCTCTAATTACCTTCACGGGGTGGGAAAGGGTAGATATGAACATGATGACCGGTGCGCTAATATCACGTGTAGCCCCTCTTCGAGGAGTGTTATACCGGGTATTGCATTGATGTGATCCATATTACAAACAAACCTAGGATACTCTTACTCTATATACATGCTTAGACTATAATTCATTTCAAGATATATCTCTCTATTAACTATTTTCAAACATATGTGTACTTAGACTAAAATCCCCTACTATTTGGACAATATTTGTTTACTTGCTAGTTGTACAAAATTCGCAAATGTTATTTGGCTGGGAACCACACTTGTGGATCCTGAGGGGTGCCTAACACCTTTCCCTTATGATAATTTCAAGCCCTTACCCTGTATCTGGTTATCAAACATAGTTGTAAATGAACGCCCCATTAGGTGACCTAACGCACCTCAAAATCGTTAGGTGGCGACTCTTCAAAAATATGCAAACCCCTTTCCCAAAAGGAATGAGTTGCCCCAACCAATGTCATAAACCCTTTGAACCAGCCCCGAAAGGAGTGCTTGGGAAAAAGGGGGCACGACAACGACGAGACTTGGAGTTTCAGGTTGACAACTGGTTATTCCTAAAGGTATCACCGATGAAAGGTGTCATGAGGTTCGGTAAGAAAGGAAAACTTATCCCTCGGTACATTGGACCATATAGGGCCTTACGCAAGGTAAGCCAGGTAGTATATGAGTTAGACTTGCCTTCGAACTTCGAATCTATACATTCAGTCTTTCATGTGTCTATGCTCCGTAAATGTATCGGAGATCCTTCTAGAATCGTGTCAGTTGACGACGTTCAGGTCACAAAGCAGCTATCATATGAAGAAAATCCCATTGCTATACTAGATAGACATGTTTGAAGATTGAGGACTAAAGACGTAGCTTCGGTGAAAGTACTTTAGAGAAACAACAATGTGGAAGAAATCACTTGGGAGGCCGAAGAAGACATGAAGTCTATATATCCTCACTTATTTCCTCCTCCAGAGAAGGGTCCGACTGAGACATCACAATCTTAAGGTACGTGTATGGATTCTTGTGTTAATTATTGTCATTGGTCGTGTGAGGTCGTTGTCGTTATTGATGATTGTGGTCCTATATGGTGTTGAATTATTGAGTTTCTACAAGAAGATTTGGTAGTAGTATTGTTACAAATGTGACTCTGCCAAATTTATATAGATCCTAGGGAGTTAAACATTCGAGGATGAATGTTTCTATGGGGGGAGGATGTTACATCTCGTGTTTTTGTACGTTAAAGTTTCGTCGTAAGTTAATCGACGTAAGCTCGGGGATGAGATTTTCTTGAGACTATAAGCATTTATGCTATTAATAACAAGCAATAAGTAAGTGCCGTGAAGGTTAAAGGGTAAACGAATCAAAGAAAATGAGTTTCATCGAAGGTGGTCAATTTGAGATATAATACGATTCGAGCCATAATACCCGGTGTTTATAGATTAGTGCCACACAAGGTACTCCATGACCATGATAGTAGGATACATAAAGTGTATTAAAAGTGAATAATATTTCATGTAATTTGAGATAATTCTTAAATTATGTGGGTAATTGATTAATTATTAGATAATTAATTAAAGAGTGGGATAAGATTTAACCCCTTCCCTCAACGTGGCAAGCATCCCTTTCTATTTAATGACTAAGTAATAAAGGTTGCAAGGTGTCACACTTTGAGAAAGAAATGTGACACCAAACTTAATTATGTGGGCCACCTAAAAAGTTAAGGATAACTATTATAATCTCTTATGGAAGAACTTCAACCAAGCTTTCTATACATTAGTAACGTTATTTCTAAGAGCTTCAGTCAAGCTTCCCATTTCATAGTTACGTTAATTCCAATCACTTAAACAAAAAGTTTCAGCCAAGATGGTCTTTGCATAAGCAACGTTATTGCTTCGAGCTTTTCATACAACTTGTTCCGTGTTTTGTCGCAAATAACGTGTATTAGAGGATTGTCAAGAGAATCGACACAGGAATGTTAAGATTATCCCGTCTTTCTATTTGGCATGATATATACGACAAAAACGAAACGAGCAAATGCACAACTTTCATAAATTACTCTATTCGTAAAAATGCTAGAGATGCGTATATTCTTGTTTTCCCATAAGTCTTATTGTTCCATCGTCTGCTCATGGGTCTCAAAAATACGTAAGTTGATAAAGTCTACTTCATGATATTAATCAGAGGCATAATGGTCTTATGACACTCTAAAAGATTTTATTGACGTACTTATCATGCATTGCATTCATTTACATTGACCAATGACTAGATGGCGTTATATAGGCGTATATATGTATAATATATGTATATGGGATATGGGAAAAGGTTACGACGTTATATACACACCACCACCTGATTAGTTGTGTCACGACCCAAAATCTATAAAGGTCGTGATGGCGCCGGACACCACTGTCAGGCAAGCCAATCATTAATTAGTTGAATTAAATTCCTGGTTTAACATTTTTGAAATCGTTAACTTTATAACGTAATGAGTGAATAAAAATTCGTTAAATAAATACGGCAGATAAACAATCCAGTTTATTAAATTAAATCCCAAACACATCCCAGAACCCGGTGACACAAGTGCATGAACATATTTCTAAGAATTTTACATATACTACAATGCTTGTCCGAAATACAGATTGGACAAGGAATATGAAAATAAAGTACAATACAATCTGAGGGAGACTCTGTCGGCTGCGGGTCGTCTCCGGATGATGCAGCTCGCCTAAGTCTCCAAGTCAGCCACATCGCTGTGAAAGTACCTGTGCAATAAAAATGCACAGCAAGTGTAGCATGAGTACGAAAATAACGTGTACTCAGTAAGTATCCCGCCTAATCTCAGAGAGGTAGTGACGAGAGGTCGAATTTGACACTTGCTAGAGGTCAATTTAGTATAATCAAGTGAGACACTAAGCATGAATATCATAGGTAATTTATTAAAATCAGGGATAAGAAATATCAACTTCTTTCACATTTAACACCTTAAATCTTCGTCATTTCAGTTGACAATTTATAATTCACAGGCCAATAAGCAGGAAATAATTACAGAAAGTATGCAGCAATTATCATGCGCAAGAAATGCCGAGGATCGAATGGCGCGTACCAACAATAGTAAAATATGCACTGCCGAAGGGTTGAATGTCTCGAACCATAAATGCATCTATTTTTCCCGCTCGCGAATCGATCATGCGACGCGGTCATATATAAATAATAGAGTTATCCTACTCGCGAATCATACATGCGACTCAGGTACCCATAGATACACGTATTCACACAATAAAAACTACATTTTTACCAGGAAAGCGGTTACTCAAGAAAGTGGTGAAATTCTCTTTTAAGGAACACGAATATAGTATTTAAATTTTTTTCTGGAAATTCTTTTGCCAAGTTTTATAAGGGTTTAAATATTACGAATTTATCAGGAACACAATTATCCAAGGAAGAATCAACGCTCCGAAATTCTATAACCGACTTTCAAGCCCTTCCGACGACTCGAATAAATTTCACAACGCTCCAAAGCTAGCCAAATAACGACAAACCAATAAAAATTCACTCTAATACTTGTAACAATTCAAACTATATAAATTCCCAACTCCGCTCGAAAAGTTGACCAAAATGCCCTCGGCCCACGTACCCGGATTCCGAAGTTTTTTGAAGATAATGATAACCCATAGCTTTACTATCTCAAATACATAATTTACTCTAATTTTCATGCTCAAATTCGTGGTAAAATTCCAAAATGCAAGTTCTAGGTTTTCTTCCAAATCCCATAATTTCCACAAATTCCCACACTTGAATCCAAACCTAAACCATGTATTTAACTTGAAATGAGTTGGAATAACTTACCTTATGATCCTTGAAGAAAATATCTCCATAATCGTCCAAGCCAAAGTGAAAAATGGAAGAAAATGAACCAAGTCCGTTTAAAATATCACACTACCTAGGCGACCCTCCTATGCGATCGCATGACATCCTTCGCGATCGCATAGGCCAACTTTGCTGCCTCCCTAATTCCTTTTGTGCGATCGCACTACAACTCCTGCGTTCGCATAGGCCAAAGCAACAACCCCCCAAAAATTCTCTTCTGTGCGTTCGCATACCTCCGGGTGCGATCGCATAAGCCAAGGTCAGTTGCCTCCCAAATTCCCCTTCGCGATCGCACTCCTCCAGCTGAGATTGCATAAGGCAAATCATCCCCCTTCAATTGTTATTCTTCGCAATCGCATAACAAGGGCTGCGATCGCAATGCACCCCAAAAACACCAGAAAACAGCAGCAGCAAACATGAAGAAAATGGTCCGAAATTATCCCGAAACACACCCGAGGCCCCCGGGACCCCGTCCAATAAACGACTCAGTCCCATAACATCCCATGGACCTTCTAGAGGACTTAAATCACATCAAACAATGCCGAAACCACGAATCGCACTCCAATTAAAACTTTATAAACTTTAAAATTTTAAACTTCTACATTCGATGCCGAAACCTATCAAATACCGTCCGATTGACCCCAAATTTTGCACACAAGTCATATTCAAAATTACGGACCATCTCCAACTTCCGGAATCGCATTCCGACCCCGATATCAAAATTTCCACTTTCGGTCGGATTTCTAAAAAAACCTTCAAATTTCTATCTTTAGCCAAATGACTTCAGAATAACCTACGGACATCCGAATTCACTTCCGATTGCGTTCCCAACAAATATATTGATGTCCGTTTGGGATTTTGAGTCTGAAATGCAATTCCATCCAAACTTATGAAATTCTTCTAAAATGCTAACTTCCATAATATACGCCGAAACGCTCCCGGGTTATCCAAATCTCGATCCGAACATACGCCCGAGTCCGAAATCATAATACAAACTTGCTGAAAAACTTCAAATCCTGATTCGGAGGTCGTTTACTCAAAAATCCAATCTTAGTCAATTCTTCCAACTTAAGGCTTCCGAAACGAGAGTTTTCTTTCCAATATGACTCCGCACTTTCCGAAATCAAATTCCGACCACACCTACAAGTCATAATACCTGAAATGAAGTTGCTCATGGCCTCAACCACTGAATGACGCGCTAGATCTCAAAACAACCGGTCAGGTCGTTACAAGTTGGTATATGTTGATGACTTTGCCCACAACGATGAGATGATATGATCGGATGCCCTCAGAGGCTTGATTATATTATGCACACATATACCTATGCATGACACGACATTTATATACACGTGCATGACATTATAAATGTTTTAGGATTTACAAAGTCATATAGACTTACAGGTGGAGTTCTTTATTCTATATTTCATCTATGTATTTTATGTACTGATTTTTATGCCTTACATACTCAGTACATTATCGTACTGACGCCCTATTTCCTGGGGCCTACGTTTCATGCCTGCAGGTGCAGGTAGACAAGTCGACGGTCCTCCTTCTTAGGATCCTTGATCAGTGATAGTTGGCGTGCTTCATTTGATCCGAAGCAGCTTTTGATTTTGGTATGATATGCTTGTATACATGTATGGGTATGACGTGGACCAATCCCATCCTTGTACAGTTGTATATTCTATTAGAGGTCTGTGGACAGTATGTATAGTTGGATAGTATGTGGCCTTGGTGGCTTCCAATTTTGGATATATAGTTGTCTATAGCAGCCTTGCCGCCCCGCCCCACTATATTCCGCATGTTTATGTATATATTTATTTTGGAAAGGTTTCCCTCATGTACACTAATCGTGTTTATATCTCAGACGCATGCTTAAGGGTGTTCTACAGGTAGGAGCCGAGCATCCTTCGCGGCCCATTGGTTTGGGTCGTCACACATATGCACAGTACACACAAATTGTATTTGACCGAGTATATGTTGTTATTTCTACAACTTATGTTTTAATATAACACTACATCTTATAGCACTATACATTTTGTTTTTAAATAAGTTACCGACCGAAATCGGTCAGTATTAGTGGTCAAAATGGTTAAACACTTATACACACATATATATGCGTGTGTGTACTTAGACAAGATCTCTCTCTCTGTGTGTGTATATGTATATGTTGTTGTTGCTACAACTTAAGTTTTAATATAGAACTACAACTCATAACACTAAATATTTAATTATTTTTTAATAAGTTAAATATATAGATCGGTCGGAGAATTTAAGCTTTGTTCAATGGAATAAGGTCATGAACAGCTTCACATTAGGTATATCGACCTGCGTGCATGGTTGGATTCAGTTACCGGATAATCCGGAGTCGAATTGGGAGAAAAATTTCAATTTTGGAAGCTTAAGTGATGGAAGTTGACCGGAGGTTTGACTTTTATGTAAACGACCTCGGAATGAGTTTTGGGTGATGTCAAAAACTTTGTATGATGATTGTGTACTTAGGCGCGCGTCCGGAATTGGTTTTGGAGGTCCGTAGAGTAATTTGAGGTAATTTGGCGAAAGTTAGAATTTCGGCGATTTGGGTCGATAGGTGAAATTTTGATATCGGGTTCAGAATTCTGGGAGTGGCTGTAGGTCCGTGGTGATATTTGTGACTTGTTTGCAAAATTTTACGTCATTCCAGGTTGAATTAATAGGTTTCGGCACGAGTTTTGATATCTGAAGATTTGAAAATTCATAAGTTTGATTTTTGGTTTGATTCGTCGTTTTGGTGTTGTTTTACGTGATTTGAAACCTCGAGAGAGTCCGTGTTATGTTATATGACTTGTTTGTGTGATTAGATGGGGCCTCGGGTGTGTTTCAGATGGGCTACGGGCCATTTTCTTCCAATTTTGAACTATTGTCTTCTGGTGTCTGAAGTCCTTCATCGCGATCGCAGTGCTTCTTTTGCGATCGTGATGTGTCTCAGCTGGTCGCCCCAGATTTATTCTTCGCGTTCGCATTCTTCAGTACGCGATCATGGAAGCCAACTCTTTTCCTTTAACGCGATCACATCCCCTTCTTCGCGTTCGCACAATAGAAAATAGGGTTGGGGGCAGTGGGCTTTTTCTTCTTCGTGTTCGCATAAGAGCCACTGTGTTCGCGTAGCTTTCCGTTATCCTTCTCCGCGTTTGTGTACTCCTTGTCGCGTTCGCGATGAGCAGCCTGGGTAGTTTTCCCTTTTCTTCTTCGTGATCGCATGTGCCTTTTCGCGATCGCGATTCATTACTACATGGGCAGAATATAAGTTTTCAAAATCGAGGGTTTCACCATTTTTATCACATATTGACTTCTAGAGCTCGGTTCTTGGCGATTCTTTGAGGGATTTTCACACAAATCGAATGGGTAAGTGTTCTTCAACTAGAATTAAATATATTCCCTGAATTAGTCTCTGTTTTTATCATTCAATTTGTGTTTTGAGTTGGGGAAATTGTGGGTTTTGAAAGGAAATTTTTAAATTGAAAAATCATGATTTGAGGGACCAAATGATATTGGAAATTGATATAAATTTTACGGTTGAACTCGTATTGGAATGGGTAATCGAATTTTGTAAAATTTATCAGGTTTCGAGGTGTGGGCCCGGGGGTCGACTTTTGGGTTGATTTTCATAATTTTGTAAAGATTGAAACTTTATTATTCGGAATAGTTCCTTATACGTTTGATGTGTATTTTGAAGTTGTTTTAGTTGATTTTGAGCCGTTCGAAGGTCTTTTCACCCGAGAAGTCCATATTTGAGTACCGGGTTGTCGTCTTTGAGGTAAGTATCTTGCCTAACCTTGTGTGTGGGAATTACCCCTTAGGATTTGATTCTTCTATGTTGATTGTAGCCCGGGTACGCGAGGTGACGAGTGCGTACTCGGACTTATTTGTAAATAGGTTGGCCTTTTAGGATTCTTAGGTCCTTATTTTTCCTGTGTATCAAGTTGTAACTGTTATGACCGAGTTTCTGGTTGCTAGTTCCATGTTTTCTGGCTTAAACTAGATCTTTCTTGCAAAGTTTCTCTTGTTGTTCATTTGATATTAATTGACTTAACTGAATATTTTACCTCTCTTACCATCCTGCTAAATTTCTTCATAAACTGCCTAATTGACTAGAATTAGTATTATCTCGCCCTATAAATGTTTAGTAGTAATCGGAATATCTATATGTTGGTGTTAAGCATGCCCGTGAGTCGTATATTATGATTTATATGTTTTTCCCTTAAGTGCTACTTAGGTTTAGTTAGATAATAATCCATGTTGATGGTATTTCCTTGGTGTTGCCTATTACTAAGCATTGGTGCAATCTGGGTTTTATTCTGTGAAGCTAATTGTTTAAGCGAGATTGGTTATAGCTATTTCCCCTGCCGGGATGATTTGGTTTCTTATTGCTGACTTGAATATTGTGGATTCGTTGTTGTGTCTTGTTTCTCTCTGATTAAGCTGTGTTCTTTATGCTCATTATTTCCTTTCGGTGGTTATTCCTTGCGAATGAGTTCTACTGTGCTGGGGACTTAAGTTCTTGATATGATTGGCAGTCGTACATAGCGTTTCTATCTTTCTTTCCATTGTGATTGTTGTGGTGATGTACGATGTTTTTGTCTTGCTGTGGTTGTTATCTCTGTACTGCATTGCATATTTAAATTGGGACTACAGATGTATTTCGAGAGCTTTCCCCCTGTATTGCATTGCATATTTAAATTGGGACTACGGACGTATTCCGGGAGCTTTCCCCCTGTATTGCATTACATATTTAAATTGGGACTACGGACGTATTCCGGGAGCTTTCCCCCTGTATTGCATTGCATATTTAAATTGGGACTACGGACGTATTCCATGAGCTTTCTCTCCTGTACTTCATGACAAATTCTGAGCTACAGACGAAGTTCCGGTAAATTTATCTTGAAGAGATTATGATCGAAATATGTATATTGAAAAGTATAGTTGAAAAGCATTTATCTTGAAGAAAACTATGTCTGAAAGACTTTTATTTCAAAGGTATATTTGAAAAGCATTTGTCTTGCAGAAAACGATATTTGAAGAGAATTTATCGGGGAAATATATTTGAAAATCATTTATTTTGAAGGAACTATGTTTTGAAATATATATATATATATATATATATATATATATTCGGAGAAAGTTTATTTCAAAGAAAATTTTCTATTTGAAATGATTATATTCAAAGATTTCAATATAAGCTTACGGGTGAAGGTTTACACTCAAAATATTTTTCAAAAACACTTGGGGTTGTTGGCTAAGGCTTGACGTAGAAACTGTTGCAGTGCTGAATTATTACTTGTTCTTGCCGTATTGTGCTTTTCAGTTTTTGGCTTGTATTTCCGCCATCTTTCTGTGTATTTTTATGCTGCTCCGTTGTTGTTTGCTGTATTTCCTCCGGCTTTGTAATTGTTCTGTTGGTTACTATATTGTGTAGTCATTGGATAAATGTCCTATTCTGTCATTTTCTATATTTATGCCCGTTTGATTTAATAGACCAGTGGGTGTCTTGACTAGTCCTCGTCACTACTTCACCGGGGTTAGTCTTGATACTTACTGGGCACCATTGTGGTGTGTTCATGCTACTCTTCTGCACCTTCTTATAATTGTTATTCATACACTGTTGTATTCATTCCGAACAGTGGTAATTAGTGATTCTAGTGTACATTCGTTAAAGCTTATGACTTGTACTTACCGGGTTTTGGGATGAAATGTAATGTATAGAGATTTTTATCAAGAAGCATTTAAAAGTTTCAACATTATGATTTATGTTTACTAAATGTTAGGCTTACCTAGTCCTTAAGACTGGTGCCGTCACGATACCCAACGGAGGGAAATTGGGAATTGCTACAACTTAAGTCTTAATATAGAACTACAACTATAGCACTAAATATTTAATTATTTTTTAATAAGTTACATATATAAATCGGTCAGTATTGGTGGTAAAAATGGTCAAACACTTATAGATTATTGTTACCTACAATCTACGTATATATAACATCTTAAATTGAATATATATTTACACACACACACGCATTGGCGGTGGCCAGGCTGCCCTCAATGTTTCGCTTCTACGGCTCATGGCTCACGCCTTCAAGATCGCACCTGCGGCTGGCCAAGCGCAGGTGCGATTATGACTTAACTGGGAGCTTCAACTGCTGCTCCAAACTTCATACTTGGTCCGAGCCTCGTCCGATTGACACTCAGGGCCCCCGGGGCCCGCCCGAACATATCAATAAGTTTGGAATCATAAAACGGACTTGCTCGAACTCTCGAAACGCCCGGAACAACATTAAAACTAAGAATCGCACCCCAAAAGTCCATTGAATCAAACGTATGAACTTCAAGTTCTTCAATTTACTCTCAATGCACCGAAACGTACTTAAACTACTCGGATTGACACCAAAATTTGCGTGCAAGTCTTAAATGACATTATGGAACTTTTTTCGGTCTCGGAATTCCGTTTGGACCTCGTTATCACCAAAACCTGCTCCAAACCAAATTTAAAGAACTTCTAAACCTTCAAGAACCAACTTTCACTATTAGGCGACAAAGCGCTCCCGGGTCATCCAAAACCCGATTCGAGCATACACCCAAGTCCAAAATCATCATACGAACCTATTGGAACCATCAAATCCCAATTCCGATGTCGTTTACTCAAGACATTGATCGAAGTCAAACTTAACCTTTTAAAGCCAACTTAAGGAATCAAATGTTCCGATTTCAACCCGGACCTTTCCAAATTCTCAAACTAAACATCCCTGCAAGTCATAAAATAGTAAAAGCACGTACGAGGAGTCTTAATTAGGGGAATATGGTTCTAGAAAGCAAAATGATCGGTCGGGTCGTTACATTCTCCACCTCTTAAACAAACGTTCATCCTCCAACGAGTCTAGAATCATACCTGGAGTGCTGAATAAGTGAGGATATCTTCTCTGCATGTCCTCCTCGGACTCCCAAGCCGCCTCCTCAACTGGTTGGCCCCTCCACTGGAACTTTACCACGAAAATCCTCTTGGATCTCAACTGGTGATCCTGCCTATCAATAATGGCAACTGGCTCCTCTTCATAATCCAGACTCTCATCTAACTGAATCGTGCTGAAGTCTAACACATGTGACAAGTCGGGATGATACCTTCGGAGCACCGACACGTGGAAAACTAGATGAACTCCCAATAGACTGGGAGGAAAAGAAAGCTCATAAGCAACCTCCCCAACTCGCCTCAACACATCAAATGGGCCTATAAACCTTGGGCTCAACTGCCTTTTTTCCCAAACCTCATGGTTCCCTTCATCGGCGAGACTTTTAAGAGAACTTTCTCGCCCACCATAAATGATAAGTCACGCGCCTTCTGATCCGCGTAACTCTTCTGTCGGGACTGTGCTGCGCGGAGTCGCTCCTGAATTAACTTTACCTTTTCCAAGACATCCTTCACCAAATCAGTACCATACAACCTAGCCTCGCCGGGCTCAAACCACCCAATGGGAGAACGACATCGCCGACCATATAAAGCCTCAAATAGAGCCATCTCGATGCTGGACTTGTAACTGTTGTTGTAAGCAAACTCGGCCAAAGACAAGAACCGATCCCACTATCCTCCAAAGTCAATCACACATGCTCTGAGCATGTCCTCCAATATATGAATTGTCCTATCCGACTGCCCATCGATCTGTGGATGAAATGTTGTGCTGAGCTCTACACGGGTCCCCAATTCACTCTGTACTGCTCTCCAGAAATGTGAAGTAAACTGAGGACCTCTATCTGAAATGATGGAAATAGGCACACCATTCAGCCGAATTATCTCCTGGATATAAATCTGGGTCAATCTCTCTGAAGTATACGTAGTCATCATAGGAATAAAGTGTGCCGACTTGGTCAATCTATCTATAATGACCCAAAGTGCATCAAACTTCCTCAAAGTCCGCGGCAACCCAACTACGAAGTCCATAGTAATGTGCTCCCACTTCTACTCAGGTATAATGATCTGCTAGAGTAGACCTCCTGGCCTCTAGTGCTCGTACTTAACCTGCTGGTAATTTAGGCATCTAACTACATACTTGCTATGTCTTTCTTCATCCGCCGCCACCAATAATGTTGCCTCTGGTCACGATACATCTTCCTAGCAATTGGATAAATGGAATATCAAGAATTGTGCGCCTCCTCTAGAATCCTTTCCCTCAAGCCATCGACATTAGGAACACATAGATGACCTTGAAGTCACAGGACACCATCCTCGCCAATAGAAACCTCCTTGGCACTACCCTGTAGTATCGTCTCTCTAATAAACAACAAGTGTGGATCATCAAACTGTCGAGCCTTGATTTGCTTCAATAGTGAAGACTGGGCAACGACACAGGCAAGAACCCGGCTGGGCTCTGAAATATCTTACCTCACCAGTCTGTTAGCTAAGGACTGAATGTCCAATGCTAGTGGCCTCTCCTTTACTGAAATGAATGCCAAGATACCCATACTTTATGCCTTCCTGCTCAAGGCATTTGCGACTATATTAGCCTTGCACGGATGATAAAGAATGGTGATGTCATAATCCTTCAGTAACTCAAGCCATCTACGCTACCACAAATTGAGATCCCTTTGCCTGAACAAATGCTGCAAACTGCGATGATCGGTGTAAACCTTACGAGACACCCCATATAGATAATGACTCTAGATCTTAAGAGCATGAACAATCGCGTCCAATTCCAAATCGTGCACCAGATAATTCTTCTCATGGGGCTTCAGCTGACATGAAGTATATGCAATAACTTGCCCTTCCTGCATCAATACACACCCCAAGCCAACGTGTGAAGCATCGCAATACAGAGTATACATCCCCGAATCGGAAGGCAACACAAGGACTGGTGTTGTGGTCAAAGCTGTCTTAAGCTTCTAGAAGCTCGCCTCACAATCATCGGACCAACGAAACTGAGCACCCTTCTGGGTCAATCTAGTCAAAGGTACTGCAATGGATGAGAAGCCCTCCACGAACCAGCGATACTAACCTATTAACCCCAAGAAGCTCATGATCTCAGTCGCCGAAGTAGGACGAAGCCAACTCTGAACTGCCTTAATCTTCTTGGGATCCATCTTAATGCCCTTGCCTGATACCACATGTCACGCCCCAACCTCGGGGGGCGCGACCTACGCTCAACTGAGTGAACCCGGTCGAGCAAGCCTATTAGACATTTCCTATCCATCTCGTTTATGATCAAAAGGAGACACGTTACCATTAGTTAAATAGTGGAGGGATCATATATGTAAACATTGCTAGTTCATTTTACATTATGTTCGTTACACCATAGTTAGGTTCCCAAAAGTACATAAATTTTACAATTTAGTAGAAGTGTCGGCGACAAGGCCCCGGCTATACCTCAAGTACAGCACATAAGGAACAAAAAAGGACGACCCCAAAATGAAATGGGGCTCACCAAGACTGCGGAGGAGAGGATGCACCACTAGCTGCGACCGACTTTGTCCACTGTGGAACCACCTACATCCATACAAAGATGTAGCGCCCCCGACAAAAGGGATGTTAGTACGTTCGAATAATACTAGTATGTACAGCTAAGATACCATCTCAATAGAATGAATATCAACACTAGGGAAAAATAATCATGAGATCAATAAAAGCTTCAAACAATACTAAAACAGCAAGTAAGGGTCACATAAGTTCTTAATCAAATTTCATCTCATTAAGTTGGTAATATCTAGTGCCAAGTGCCTCAATCCACATTATCACCGTGTTCCTACACAGAGTCTGATCTCGAATCGATTGGATAGGTCATCTCAATTGAGACATCAACCATTTCCACATTTTCAATCATCAATCCCAGCAAAATTACCACCATGTGTGCGGCATGGCATCCGTGTCACGACCCAAACAGATGGTCCGCGACGAGTGCCTTAGTCCTACCTGTCGAACACACTTAAGAATGCGACTAAGATATAAACATGAATAATATCTGCTGAATTACAAGACAAGGAAAACTTGTCCAAAAGACATATATACATATACGTGCGGATTACAGTGGGCGAGCCGGCAAGGCCGCTATAGACAACTATATACCCAAAATTGAAAGTCGACGAGGCCACATACTATCCAACTATAAATAACTATCTACAGACCTCTAATGGAAACAGAACTGTACAAAGACGGGACTGAGCCACGTCATACCCATATATATATATATATATATATATATATATATACAAGCATATCGTACCAAAATCAAAAGCAGCTCCGGATCAAGTGGAGCACGCTAACTCTCGCTGATCAAGGATCCTAAGAAGGGGGACCGTCAGCTTGCCTACATGCACTTGCGGGCATGAAACGCAGGCCCCGTGAAATAGGGCGTCAGTACAAAAAATGTACTGAGTATGTAAGGCATGAAAATCGGTACGTAAAAGACATAGATGAAACATGGAATAAAGAAATCCATCTGTAAATCCGAATAACTTTGTAAATTCTGAAACATTTATAATGTCATGCACGTGCATATAATGTCGTGTCATGCATCGGTATAGGTGTACATAACATCATCAAGCCACTGAGGGCATCCCATCATATCGTCTCGGCCACTGTGGGAAACATCATTAACATATACCAATTGATCAAGTGGTGGTGCGTATATAACGTTGTAACCTTTTTCATATCCCATATAAATATAATATACATATATACGCGTATATAACTCCATCTGGTCATGGGTCAATGTATATGTATAAATGCATGAAATGTATAAGAAATACATTAATAAGATTTTCTCGGAATTTCATAAAAATCAATATGCCTTTCGGATAAACATTATCAAATACGTATTTTTCTAGGACCCATGAACAGAGGATAATAATAATTCACATGGGGAATCAAGAATATAGACACCCCTAGTATTTCTATGAATAGAAAATTGTATGGAAACTGTGTGTTTGCTCATTTCTTCTGTATAATTTGGATCATGCCACAAAGAAAGAAGGGATGGCCTTAACGTACCTGGAGTAGGGAAACGTTCGTATAATGTTCTTGGAAAAGATTGCACCGTACTCCTTTAGACCCATAAAATTTTACGTTGCTACGATTCTTAAAAATTCTCGTTGGAACCTTGTAGGAAATTTTATTGAAACTGATAATGGCAACGTTCTATTCTCTTAATGGAACCTTGTGTTAAATTTTATAATGGTAACGTTTGTTCCCTTAATGGAACCTTGATTTGAAGATCATTTCCTAAATTGTAGTAAAATGACTACTATTATGATGATATACCAATATAAGGATGAAGTGTCCTTTACTTTACTACTTGGTTTCCACCTATTAAATGATTAAGAAGTCATTTACTTTAGATTGTGCCAGCTGCCACGTTTTTGGAGGGTGAAATTTATTAATTTTTATCTACTTATTAGTTAATTAGGTAATGTCCCGTTACCCGATAATTAACCAATTACCCGCATAATTTAAAAATTGTCTCAAATTACTTAGGATTCTACTTATTTTTAGTATACTTTATACATCATATACCGTGGTCATATGGTACCTTGTATGGTACTAGTCCATAAATATCGAGTATTATCGCTCAACCCGTATTTTATCCCAAATCGGCCACCTTCAACGAAACTCGTTTTTTTAATTCGTGTACCCTTTATCCTTTATGAAATTTACTTATCGCTTGTTATAAATAGCATAAATACGTTAATCTCAAAATAATCTCATCCCCGAGTCTATGTTGATTAATTGAAGACAAAACTTTAACATACGAAAACGCGAGATGTAACATCCTTCCCCTCTTAGAAGCATTCGTCCTCAAATGTTTAACTCTCCGGGATCTATATAACCTTGGCAGAGTCGCCTTTATACAATACTATTACCAACTGTTCCTATAGAAACTTAATAATTCAACGCCACATAGGACCACAATCATCAATAACGACAATGGCCTCACAAGACCAATGACACGTCTCAGTCGGACCCTTCTCTGGAGGAGGAAATAAGTAGGGATATCTAGACTTCATGTCTTCCTCGACCTCTCAAGTCATTTCTTCCACATTGCTGTTTCTCCAAAGTACTTTCATCGAAGCTATATCTTTAGTTCTCAATCTCCGAACCTGTCTGTCTAATATAGCAATGGGAGTTTCTTCATATGATAGCTGCTCTATGACCTGAATGTCGTCAACTGACACAACTCTTGAAGGATCTCCGATACATTTACGGAGCATAGACACATTAAAGACTAGATGTACAGACTCCAAGCCTGAAGGTAAGTCTAACTCATATGCTACCTAGCCTCCCTTGCATATAATCCTATATGGTCCAATGTAACGAGGGCTAAGTTTTCCCTTTTTTCGAAATCTCATAATGCCTTTCATCGGTGATAACTTTAGGAACACCCAATCGTCAACCTAAAATTCCAAGTCTCGCCGTCGATTATCCGCATAAGACTTCTGACGACTTTGAGATGCTAATAGCCTTTCCTATATAAGCTTAATTTTCTCGATTGCCTGTTGTACCAACTCTAGTACTACTAATGTAGCTTCCCCAACATCGAACCACCCTATATGCGACCTACACTTCCGTCCGTAAAGAGCTTCATATGGATCCATCTGAATACTGGAATGATAGCTATTATTATATGTGAACTCGATAAGCGGCAGATGATCATCCCAGCTACTGCTGAAGTTTATTACACAAGCCCTTAGCATATCTTCAAGTGTCTGAATAGTGCGCTCAACCTGTCCGTCTATTTGGGGATGAAATGATGCGCTAAGACTTACCTGAGTCCCTAATCCTTTTTGGAAGGACCTCCAGAAAGTAGCTGTAAATTGAGCTCCTCTATCCGAGATAATAGATACAGAGATACCATGCATCGTACTATCTCCTTAATATAAAGCCTTGTATAATCCTCCGCGGAATATGTAGTCCTAACAGGCAGAAAATGGGTAAACCTATCAACAATCACCCATATCGAATCGAACTTACGCTGGGTACGAGGTAAGCCCATGATGAAATCCTTATTGATTACTTCCCATTTCCAAGTCGGAATTTCCATAGCCAGCAATAATCCACCGGGTTTTTGATGCTCAATCTTCACCTGTTGACAGTTAAGAAACTGAGCAACAAAATCCGCAATATCCTTTTTCATTTCGTCCCACCATTATACTTCCCTGATATCATGATACATATTTGTCCTTCCGGGATGGATAGAATAACGAGAATAGTGAGTTTCTCACATAATCTGCCGACGCAGCCTTGCAACATTAGGGACACATAATCGTCCTCGATATATGAGGACCCCATCTCCTATAATTTCAAATGGTGTCTTCTCCTTCTAAGGGGTGGTATCCCTATAATGAACTAACACAGGGTCCTCGTACTGGCGTTTCTTCACTTCAGTTACTAACGAGGATGTTGTCGTATCCTTAATAGTAATTCCAATATCACCTGAGTCCACTAACCGAACTCCAAGACTAGCTAGTTAATGAATCTCATGGGTTATTCCCATCTTTTCTGGTTGTAAATATGACAGGCTACCCATAGACCTATGACTGAGGGCGTCGGCCACTACGTTCGCCTTCCCCGGATGGTATAGAATATCAACATCATAGTCCTTAAGTAGCTCCAACCATCCCCTTTGACGTAAATTTAATTCCTTTTGCTTGAAGATATACTGGAGGCTCTTATGATCCGTATAGATATCAACATGTCACGACGCGCATCCGGGTTGTGATGGCGCCTGTCGTGGAACCAGGCTAGCCAACCGTTACAACAATACTCAATTCATTTACTAGAGAAATTTACTCATTTTTGGCTCAACTCATAGAAATACGGAAGTTTTTAATCAGTTAAAAACAGTCTAACAGAAGAAATAAGCTCCAACAATCAATCTAGGATCTGGAGTCACGCAGTCATGAGCTACTAACATCAATACAACTGAGAAATAATACTGAAGTTTTAAGTTTCCAATTTCTAATACAGGAGGAAAAATAAGGAAAAGAGGGACGGGACAGCGAACGCCAGCTGCTACCTCGTCGGCTCTGAGAGATAAGCTGCTATCACCGATCCGCGTCAAATCTCGGTGCACCTGGATCTGCACACACAGTGTGCAGGTAAGTAACGAAAACAACCTACGGTCTGAGGAGGTAGTGACGAACTCAACCTCCGTAAATAACAATTCGAATAATGAATATTTCAGAAATTAACCGAGAATATCAGTGACAATCATGTTATGTAAATGACCCTAGAACTTAGTCAAATCCGTGAATAACAAATAAATGCCATGTATGTAACATGCAACTCTCACAGGTGGTCCTCTGGGTACACATAATTGACCATTGGCCCAGGGAAATCCATCATGTAACATGTACGACGTGGTGACACTAAGTCACTAAGTACCGAGGGAGCAGGCCAATTCAGCCTTTCGGAGAAATCCATCTCCGGG
>ML278889.1:0-25087 GCA_005239495.1 Nicotiana undulata
TCTCGGAGCCTCGGAACACAGATAAGGCTTAAATTATATAAGATGACCTTTTGGGTCATCACACTAATAACAACCTAATGAATCACTTGAATAAGCATAATTCATAAACTTGGGAAAAACAATTAAACTAATTAAGCTAAGGGTTAGTCTAGGTTTACAACTTCATTAATGGTTAGTTATTAAGTTAACCATTAAATTAGGATGATTAAGCCTAAATTACCCAAATTAAGCTAAGTCTAAGTCCAAAATACACCTAAGCTTACTCTCAAGTTAATGCTGAATCAATTAACCCAAGTTAATAAATAACCTTGATTAATCTGAAAGGGTAATTTTAGGGACATTAAGGGGTAGTATAGGATTTTCAACTGAAGAAACTTGGGTGTAACAACCCAAGAACCTTCTAGAATAAGAAAATATCAGGAAATCAGATATTTTAGGGTTAAAATGGTAATTTCAAAAAGGGAATAAGGGATGGAATGTTCTGGAAGGGTACAGCTGTCCCAAAAGGATTGGGTTGATAGTTGTACCGGTACCTTCTTCAGCCCAATTAGGATAGGGAATGTGCTAAATAATATGTCATCTTAAAACCCTTATATATACACACACAATTTAGTACCTCTACACACTTCTACTACTGAAAATCAACTTTACAAACACAGATTTTTCCATTCTATTCTGAAAATTACTCCTTAGAATCTGAAAAAAGAAGAAATACAAAAATGGGTCTCAAATCTGATTCTGCCTAGTTCTGATCTTGAGGAATGGTTTTTGGTTATTGATTCTTCCTAAAATCTTTAGTTTTTGGGGTCTAAACTACTATTTTTGTTGGGTATTTTCTCCTGGGATTTCTGGTTGATTTTACTGCTGCTTGGTTGTGGTTTTCTCTTTGTTACTGATTCTTCAAAGATCATCTCTTCCTGACCTTTATTTGGTCAGGTCCTTTTGTTAATTTTTCTCTAAAAGGTATGTAACCCTTTACCATAAATGAAATTGTTAGATTCAAATCTCTGTTATGTTTTGCTGCTGAATTTATTGGGGTGTTGTTCAATTTCATTGATTTGACTCTATGAATCTTATGCATGAATATATGTGAAATCTTGTTAAATTAGTAAATTTGTACATTTAGAAATCATGTTAGAAGTTCATGTTCTTAACAACACTAAGGGAAATGAATCTGAACCCTTTATGGTCAGATTCACTCCCTGATGTTGCAAAAAAGTTCGTTTTGGTTATTTGAAAAAGGTGCAGGTATTGGGTCTTCAAGTTAGAGGCACCAGTGGATTCAGCCGTGTCAAGTTAAAATGACAAGAGTTAGGCTAGTCGTTTAAGTTGAATTTAGGAGTAAAAATAGTGTTTGTGTATTTCATTTGTAGAAGAGTTCGAGATCAGCTTGTCTTCTTTTTGTTTTAGCCGTAATTTAAACCTATTAATTATAGAATTATGTTAGCTCAGTCGAACTTCAGATTTCAAATTGTAAAAATGGACTGGACTCTATTTAATTTCATTCAGTGGAATTTTCTTCCTTTTTTTTATCTGGAATTTTTGTTCTCTCCAAATTATGAAAAGAATCGTAGGGAATCTGGGCCAGACCTGTAAAGGTCATTCAAAATAGGCCAGATTCATGAACGCGACCCAATTAGGTCCAACAGGGTCTATATTCTAGGCTATGGGGCCTGGAGTAGTGAACCCTATTATTCCTGAATAAACTGAGTTAAGTATTGTCTTGAGCAATTTCTTTATTTTTACTGTTTAATAATAGAGAAACAGGTCTCAAGTCCTTTACTGCAAATTTAAAAAAAATGCATGAATTGAATTGTTTCTTTTATCATGTAATTATTATGTATAGCATGAATTGAATTGGTTCTTATCATGTAAGTATATAACGTTCTTGGGTTGTTCCTAAAAGAGACTGGCCCAAACGTTTAGTCTAAATTAGGCCAAAACTAGCAAATAACTCAAGTATACCAGGCTGCTAAATTTAGTCTCATATAGATGTTGAATGATTTCCTATCTTGTAATCTGAAACTTTCCTTAGAATTGGTCTTATAACTTAACTAGGAAACTGTGATGACCCAAGGGGTCATTTTATAAATTTAGACTCCGTTCCATGCTTAATAGCCACAAAAATACTAATTTTAAATACCTCGATTTGTGTGCGCAGTCCGGGCGTGAAACCAGAAAGCTTTTATGTGAAAATATGAGAAATAGTAATTTTTAGAATTTAAATTTTATTATAGTTGACTTTCGTCAATATTTTGAGTAAACGGACGCGGATCTGTGTTCTGACAATCCCGAGAGGTCCACAGTAAAATATGTGACTTGGGCGTATGCTCGTAAATGAATTCCGAGGTCCCAAGCCTTATAAATCAATTTTTGAAAGAAATTGTTTTGCTGAAATATTAATGAAATAAAGAAAAGAATTAATATTTGAAACCACTGGTATCGGGCCCGTATTTTGGTTTCGGAATCCGGTACAGATTTGTTATAGTATTTGCATACTATATATGAAATTATGGGAGAATCAGAGTTTATTTGATGCGATTCGGACGTCCGGTTGAGAAATAGTGAAAGTTAAGTGTTCTTAAGAAAAATGATGAGTTTTGAGATTAAATTAATAGTTTTACATGTTAGTTTCATGATTTGATCGCACGAGCAAGTCCATATGATGCTTTTAGACTTGCGTGAATGTTTGGTTTAGAGCCCGAGGGCTCGGGTGAGTTTCAAATAGGTTTGAGTTGTGTTGCGCTCGTTCTTTCTTATGATTCGATGTCGTTTCTTCAAGCATAAATGATATCATATTGAACAAATGAGCTTCGATTTCTATTATGAATGAATTATTAGATCCGTATCGTAATTATGGACCCGTAGCAAAAAGAATCATCAAATTTGGACATCGTATGAGAATTTTATGGTCATTTTACTAAGGTTGCCAGATTTTTCAGGTTAATTACAAAATTGCCTCTGACGGCGTACTAAAAATCTGCACTACTTGCAAATATTAAAACCTACATATCTTCTTCATTAATAGGTCAAATTGAGTGATTCAAGAGCCTAAATTGACTAGAATTTCAAAAGGAATCTATTGGATACATAAAAATCGAGTTTTGAGATCGTTCGGCATGAGAAACGAGGCAGAATAGCTGGCAGAAAAATATATATAAAACGGGCAGACTTCTTCTTCTTCAAATTTTCGAACTCCACAGCCCTAGGAACGAATTTCTTCACCAAATATCATCCCCAATTCATAGTTAATCAATTCTAAAAACTTTAATCTTTCAATTACTCATTGTTTTTCATCACTTTTAAATCAAAAACTAAGAATTTTCATGGTAAAAATTGAGGGTTTGGATAGAATTAGAGAATTTTGTAAAAATCAAAGCTTTACCTCAAATTGAGGTCGGATTTCGAAACTAATTGTATATTTGGATTCGTGGGTGAATGGATAAACGTAATTTGGTCGGAACCCCGAGTTTAGACCAAGCGGGCCCGGGGTCGGGTTTTTACCTTTTTTTAGAAAACTTAGAAAAAATTATAATTTTCAATAAAGTTAGTTCCTTTAGCCTTAATTAATGATATTTAGTTAATATGATTAGATTCGAGCAAGTTAGAGCAAGATTCTAAAGGAAAAGTTGTAATTGAGCAGTGAGTGGCCTGCGAAATTGAGGTAAGTGTTTGGTCTAACTTTGACTTGAGGTAATAGGAATCCCCACTTGTTTTCTATGTGAAATGCATGAGCGTGGTGTATAGGTGAAGTGACGAGTATCTATGCACCAACCAATTTGCCTGTTAAGCATGAACCCTTTCCCGTTCCCAACTTAATTGATTCTTGTCTTAATTGTTCTTTGTCCATTATTGTTTCTATGACTACCTGGCCTTGTTATTTTATTGTTAGATATTGTTGTGGTTATTTTGGAAAGAGTATTGGTTGTTTTAGCTGGATTCCTTGTGGTACAAAACGGTTGAGCGGTTTGACATTATTTTTATGAATTATATACATACATACATACATACATACATATATATATATTCCTGTTGGTTTCATTTTTGATAATATTGAGGAAGTGATGAGGAATGCAGTTTAACTATTTTATGATTGTTGAGGTTTACGTGGTTGTTTGGTTTCAATTGATTATCGTCATTGTTGTGGAAAGTGTATTAAAAGTGTTGGTTGTTCTCTTGATTTTATCATGGTACATAAAGACTGAGCTGGGTTGATAACATTACGGTGTTTACATATACTCTGGTTGGTTTTATTGTGAAATGATATTGGTTGAAGCTTACGAGCTATATTGTTTTCTGTTTGAAATAAAAGTGTTGTGAAAAGCTTGGCCTGAACTCTGAAAGTTTTTGAGTGAATAAACAAAATTGGTGTGATAAGGGGGATGTGATAAGGGTGGAGAATTGATTGTGATATTGTGAATAGGTGGGATCGGGTCGCACGCCGCAACAAGACAATGATAAGGGAGAATATTCATGTTTTACTGTTTATAAAATAAAGGCTGGAACACTCATTGTTTTATTGTCATTATTTCATACTCTGCTTTTACTATTACTTTAAAGTGAAACTTGTTCTGTTTACAATTTATCGAGACATAAATATTTTGAAAGGCTTTGACTTGAAAGGCAGTGATAAGGGGGCTGTGACAAGGGGTTGTGATAAGGGTGGATAATTGATTGTGATACGGGTGAATAAATTGATCGTGATGCGGGTGAATAAATTGATATGATATGTCTGGTGGGATCGGGTTGCACGCCGCAACAAGAAGCAATAAGGGAGGACATTTATATTTTTTTTTACTGATTTTCAAAGAAAAACAAAGATTTGAAAATCTACTATTTTATATTACTATTTTAATATTTTGGCACTACTTTCATTTAAAGTTAAAGTTCGAAAACTTGGAAATTATTTGAGAGTTGGTTATAGCTGAGAACTGGAAAGGCGGCTGAGTTATTTTATTGTTGTGGCGGTACTTAATTATTTGTTTAGATATTTTCTTCTTGCTTTATATTTATTGTCTCAGTTATATTTTTCTTGTTCGTGTAGATTTGTTTTATTGCGTTATTGTATATATTACCGTCATAGGTTATATGTTGTTAATGCCCCGCCGTAGCCTCGTCACTACTTCGTCGAGGTTAGGCTCGGCACTTACTCAGTACATGGGGTCGGTTGTATTGATACTACACTCTGCACTCTTTTGTGCAGATCCAGGTACCGACCAACAGTAAAGATATTTAGAGCGGCTATTTGTTTATTCAGAGACATGAGGTATATCTTTCGGCGTTCGCAGATCCCGAGAGTCTTCTCCTATTTTCATAATGTTGTTTAATTATATTCAGAATAATTACATTATTTCTTTCTGCCCATTATTTTTAGTATTCTTTAGTAGTTCGTGAATTATGACACCAGACTTTGGGGTAGTTTTAGAGTTATTTATAAAAATTAGTTCGTGGATCATTTTATTTAATTGTTCATTATTTTATCTCTAAAAATTATTCATCGAAAACCCAATATATTTAGTTTACTTTAGATTATTTTATTATGTCTAAATGGATAAATAATGCAAAGTAGTTATTCGAATTCTAACATTAGCTTGCCTAGCAAGTGTGGTGTTAGGCGCCATCACGATCCCTAATGTTGGAGAATTTGGGTCGTGACAGAAACTCACTTAGGTATATTAGAATTCAAACTCATTCCTTAATTAGATATTGAATATCCTTAAACTTAGAGAACAAATCAATCATCAAAGTATACGTTTGCGTAACTTTGAATGAAAACAACTAAAATATACATTTTTCTCAAAATTGTGTATGCGTTTACATAACACAAATAAAGACTAAAATGAACACTCGTAGAGACACCCTTAGGAACGGATTTCTAAAAATTATCGGAAATACGTACACGCTCGCGTTACGTGATTTCGATTTCTATTTTACAGCAAAACAAAAATGCGCGCTTGCGCAACTTTGTTTATCTCTTCAAATGAATTCAGTGTCGAGAATTATGTACACGTCTGATACGCTCAAATTACACCTTAGAATAGTGTAAAGCGATCGATGTCAAATATAGTAACCCAACAAGGCTGGGGTCGAATCCCACAGAGAACAATATGGAAGCGATTAGGAATGTAAGAGAATTATCACTTATCGCGCAGTGCCAAACACATTTATATCTAATTGCAAAAATATAATCTAACCTAGAAAGCAAGTAAAATGATCAATGGCTACAAGTATGAATGCATCAGGAATTACACTCAAGTAACGATCCAATGTACTTCATGATTTTACAAATATGAGCGAGTTTATGTTAATTAGTCACGGATAATAATTCTTAATTAGATTTTACGAAAGACTAACAAGACTTCCTAATTGAATTATTCCTAACCCAATTAAGATATTAAGCACACCCGAATATGACTACAAGTAGTTTAATCCTATTCCTAGGTAGAATCTATAAAATGAGGGTTAAAGCCCCAAGTTCTTGTTAATTAATCTTTCCCAACCCCAAATTATATTTTTAAAAATTAATTCGGAGTTAATGAGCGAGTCCTAGGGTTAGCTAATCCCTTTGGAAACATTAAAGAACAAGAATAATTAAAGTAACAATAACTCACTTCATAAATAACTAAAAATCATTCAATACATAAGCACAACAAGGTATTTAATCCACACTTTAAATATGAATATTCCCATAAACAAGATTCAAGTGTTGGAAATAAATACTACACACTTAAATATTCAATACAAATCAAGAAAATGAAGAAACAAACATAAATGTGTAAGAAAACCTTAACCACAAGATTGAAATCTTCAAAACCCAAGTGTGTGTGCAAACCCTAGCTTCAATACTTGTTCTTCCTTGTCTTCAAGACACAAAACACTATTTTACAATGCCAAACGATACCGAAAATATATGTTAGGTCGAGTATATGTGAGTTGAGAATGAGAAAATGCGATTTTACATTTCTGTCCAGTGCTGATGCCCGTTGGCCGCACTTGCGGAAGAATCCTCGCAGGAGCGGTTCCGCAGAAGCGGAAACCCAATCGCAGGTGCATTCCAGGTGATTTATTCTTATTCCGCAGATGCAGACCACATACTGCACCTGTGGTTCTGCAGGTGCGTGAACCGCTTTGCAGGTGCGGATGTTGTGTTATTGAGCTATCTTTGCAGGTGCGTTCAGTACTCCGCAGGTGCGAGGTCGCATCAGCGGCCAAGAGCCCGCAGGTGCGGAATCACTGGAGTTTTTGTACATTTTCCACCAATTTGTTCTCAACTCCACTTCAATTCAACACCAATTACTTCATGGCATCATTTCCCTGAAATTCGAGCAATACACACTATAAACGACCTCATGTTATCATTGAAAGATGCAAAATCCAACGAAGAGAGGCTAAAACGAGTGGTAAAATCACCACTCATCAACACCCCCAACTTAAAGCTTTTGCTTGTCCTCAAGCAAATCAAAACCAACAACTCAATGAGGTTCTACCATTTCAAGCACAAGTTGTATTGCTATCATTTACAAATCACATTCTCCAACTAAGAGTTATACTTATGAATTTGGTTGGTACTAATAATTAGTCTCAAGTATGCATCTTACCCGAATAACTTCCTCATTTAAAAACAACTTCAAGAAGTGCAAGGGAGTTTCAAAATAATCAAGCGGCAAGAATAAGCATCAAGAAGTGACTCAACCACACTAGTCCACTACAAATGCTCAACTCACTCATTTCCGAATATATCAATTTCACCAATATATCCTAATTCATGTGCCCTCACAAGAACGAAATTCCCAAAATCACCATATTTACAAGAACAACACAAGGGACAAATTTACAAAGACACCCACTCTCACAAAGAATTTCAAGTGTTACAACAAATCATGCCATAAACTTGCCCTTGTTTTAATTCATCGCTTATTCAAGAATATTCGGTTGGAGATCCCATAAGGACTTTTTAAGCTTGTAATGTAGGTTTAGGGAATGGCAGGATAAACATTTGGGAAACAAGTGACTACACCCTCCTTGAACACTACTCACATTTTTCTTTCTTGATGCACTTTGTTTCTTTTCAAACCACATAGCCTCATTTGCATCTAATTACCAACATAGAACCACTTTAAATACCTCACTAAATCTCNTATTCTACACTCAATGTACAACCTTACCAATTTCTACTTTGATACCACACTGCCAACTTAGGCTTTTTGCCTCATTCTCAATATTCAAGGAGGGATGGGTTCAAAAGAGGGAATTATTTTGCAAAAGGGAAAGGTTTGTAATAAGGTGACCAAAGAAAAGGTTCAAGGCTCAAATGGGGTAACTAGTGATAATATTTATACAATGGTGGCTCGAAAGGCTAAAGGGGCTTTCAAGTAGCACAAAGAATGCCTAAGGTTATTTCTCCAACCAAACATAATTATCATTAGCATTGAAAGACCAACCGGGAAAGTTCTAGATGATAGAAGTGAACACAAGATTTATTTATACAAACACTAACGCACATGGCACATGAATTAATCAAGACGGATCAATTTTACTTTCTAACAGGAGTTTAGAGCAACATTTCTCAACTAGTTGACAACGAGTCACTAAAAGAGCCAAAAAATTATTCTTCACCATGCAACTTACTTGTTTTAATTCAAGACCAAAATTCGGAGGGGTATTCTTAATTCACCTTTCACATACAAGAGACTAATTTCTTTAGTACCAAATAATCCAAAAGCCTCCTTCTAGCAAAACAAGACTAATTCCCTTAAGAAAGTTGTCACACCATCTATCATAGGGAAAAGTCACCCGATTCACTAAAAAAATGTTCCTTGGGAAAGAACCGTAGCATGAAGAAAACCCAAGGAAGTATCATTATGGAACTAAATAATTAAAGAATAAAGCTACTAATAAAAGCTAAAAAACTAAAATAGAGGCAACTACTAAAGAAAATAAATGATACAATAAATATAAAAATACACTAACCACACATAGCTTAGCAAAAATAACTAACATAATCCAAAATAAGCCCGGCACGGGCACATAGTATCCATACACAACCAAGAAGCCCGGCAAGGTCACAAAGACAATATCATACAAAAAGTCATACATAAAGTTATAATAGATACAATGTACAAAAGCCTCCCCAACTAAAAATATTGCAGTGTCCTCACTGCACAATATAAAAATAAAGAGCATAGTTTGAGGGTCTCCTTGGGGTCTACATCAAACTAGCAGACTGCAGAAGAACGGGCTGGTCAGTTCTGCTGGGAACTCATCTCATCGGCATCCTCTGCATCATCCTCATCATCAACGAACGAGTACTCTCGCTATCCTCATCGTCTGCAACAGGTATCCGCCTACTCGGCTTCCCCCATTTGAAGATGTTACGTAAATGCATACACAATTTTGAGAAAAAGGGTATATTTTAGTTGTTTTCATTAAAAGTTACGCAAACGTATACTTTGATGATTGATTTATTCTCTAAGTTTAAGGGTATTCAATATCTAATTAAGGAATGAGTTTGAATTCTACTGTACCTAAGTGAGTTTCCTAGTTAAGTTATAAGACTAATTCTAAGGAAAGTTTCAGATTACAATATAGGAAATCATTCAACATCTCTATGAGACTAAATTTAGCAGCCTGGTATACTTGAGTCATTTGCTAGTTTTGGCCTAATTTAGACTAAACGTTTGGGCTAGTCTCTTTTAAGAACAACCAAAGAACATTATACACTTACATGATAAGAACCAATTTTCTATACATAATAATTACACGATAAAAGAAACAATTCAATTCATGCATTTCTGTTGGGCCTAATTGGGACGCGTTCATGAATATGGCCTATTTTGAATGACCTTTATAGGTCTGGCTCAGATTCCTTACGATTCTTTTCATAATTTGGAGAGGACGAAAATTCCAGATTAAAAAAAGGAAGAAAATGCCACTGAATGAAATTAAATAGAGTCCGGTCCATTTTTACAATTTGAAATCTGAAGTTCGACTGAGCTAACATAATTCTATAATCAATAGGTTTAAATTACGGCTAAAACAAAAAGAAGACAAGCTGATCTCGAACTCTTCTACAAATGAAATACACAAACACTGTTTTTACTCATAAATTCAACTTAAACGACTAGCTTAACTCTTGTCACTTTAACCTGACACGACTGAATCCACTGGTGCCTCTAACTTGAGGACCCAATACCTGCACCTTTTCCAAACAACCAAAATGAACTTTTTTGCAACATCAGGGAGTGAATCTGACCATAAAGGGGTCAGATTCATTTCCCTTAGTGTTGTTAAGAGCATGATTTCTAAAATGTATAGATTTACTGATTTAACAAGCTTTCACATATATTCATGCATAAGATTCATAGAGTCAAATCAATGAAATTGAACAACACCCCAAAATATTCAGCACCAAAACAGAACAGATATTTGAATCTAACAATTTCATTTGTGGTAAAGGGTTACATACCTTTTAGAGAAAAATTAACAAAAGGACCTGACCAAATAAAGTTCAGGAAGAGATGATCTTTGAAGAATCGGTAACAAAGAGAAAACCACAGCCAAGCAGCAGTAAAATCATCAGTAATCAACCAGAAATCCCAGGAGAAAATACCCAAAAAATAGTAGTTTAGACCCCAAAAACTGAAGATTTTAGGAAGAATCAATAACCAAAAACCAGTACTCAAGATCAGAACTAGGCAGAATCAGATTTGAGACCCATTTTTGTATTTCTTCTTTTTTCAGATTCTAAGGAGGAATTTTCAGAATAGAATGGAAAAATCTGTGTGTCTAAAGTTGATTTTTAGTAGTAGAAGTGTGTAGAGGTCTGAAATTGTGTGTGTGTATATATAGGGGTTTTAGGATGTCATCTTATTTATCATATTTCCTATCCTAATTGGGCTGAAGAAGGTAGATGTACATTTGTCAACCCAGTCCTTTTGGGACAGCTGTACCCTTCCAGAACATTCCAGCCCTTATCCCCTTTTTGAAATTACCATTTTAACCCTAAAATATCTAATTTCCTGATTAGCAAGCACTTGAGAGTAAGCTTAGGTTAATTTTGGACTTAGACTTAGCTTAATTTGGGTAATTTAGGCTTAATCATCCTAATTCAATGGTTAACTTAATAACTAACCATTAATGAAGTTGCAAACCTAGACTAACCCTTAGCTTAATTAGTTTAATTGTTTTTCCCAAGTTTATGAATTATGCTTATTCAAGTGATCCATTAGGTTGTTATTAGACTTAGTTGATCACTTTACACTGTGATTCATCTTAGTTGCTAACTTATCTTAAGTATTCAGTGTATTTAACTCCAAATCAATTTATTCATAATTACTTGATTAAGTAACCTTAGGTGACTAACTAAGGTTGGATTAAAATCAGTAGTTAACCAAGTCAATTTTTAGGTGAACCTTAGGTTAGTTGGCTTCGGCAATAATGTACATAATTGAGGCTGGGGTAGCAATTAAGTAAAAATAAAAAAAATCCGAATAGAACAGAATCAAACCCTAAACAAATAACTGAACCTAATTAAATCGAATCTATGAAACAGCAAATTGGGGCTACAACTAACAATTAATCTCAGGAAGCATGTAAAACCCTAATCAAGACTTGAATCTAGGGCATCACTGTCACGACCCAGAACCCTAATCCGAGTCGTGATGGCGCCCAACGACGGGGTTAGGCAAGCCAACACAATTTACACTAGGTGATACCCTTCCCATCTAATTAAACAAGTCAAAGATTTACCAGTTTATAACAACTAACGTGATACTAGCCTTGAGCGAAGGTAAAGTCATAGTAGATACAAAGCCGAAATAAAACATACACATGCATGTACAACCCGAACCCAAAAGATATATATATACACTACGCGTGTGTGCCAGGAACTAGTGTCACGAGTGTCATGGGCAACTACTGAATATACAATGACTACAATATATACATAGTCTCTGTCTGAATGAAATGGACAGATAAATATAACAAAAGAGCTCCAGGGTGCTGCTAGGAAGTCGCCGGGAAAGCAGCTCACTGTGAAAAATGACCACGCTATCAATATCTAGCACCGACCTGATAGCCAGACGTGCCAGCCTCCGGACCTGTACAGTCAAGTATAGAAAAGAAAAGAAAGTGCAGCATGAGTANGTATCAAAAGCAAACAATTCATGAACTAAACAACAAAGCACTTTCAAGGTAAGACCACCGAACGAAACAATAATCACAAATTCTTAGATCCGCCGGGCGTACGACCCGCTCCCATAAGGTACCTTCTACACTCGCCGTGGCGTACGACCCGATCCCATATTCATTTCAATTTCCTTCCAACACTGCCGTGGCGTATGGCCTGATCCCATATATTTCATAATTTCTCAACACTGCCATGGCGTACGGCCCGATCCCATATATATTCAATTACTTTCAACACTGCCGTGGCGTACGGCCCGCTCCCATGTATTTCACAATTTCTTTTCAACTCTGTCGTGGCGTACGATCCGATCCCATATATTTTCAATTACTTTCAACACTGCCGTGGCGTACGGCCCGCTCCCATGTATTTCACAATTTCTTTTCAATTCTGCCATGGCGTACGACCCAATCCCATATATTTTAAATTACTTTCAATACTGTCGTGGCGTATGGCCCGCTCCCATGTATTTCACAATTTCTTTTCAACTCTGCCGTGGCGTACGACCCGATCCCATATATTTTCACAATTTCTACTTACCATAAGGCCTCAGAAGAATAACACGATGCTAAAACATAGTTTCATGGTACATATGGCGTCACAAATAATCATATGAAGCATTTCAAGGAAAAAGGGCCGCTCCTGCGGAAGAAGGGTCGCGCCTGCGATGGGGGTCGCACCTGCGAAGGCTGGACCGCAGGTGCGCACTCGCACCTGCGACTGGGAGACCGCAGGTGCGGTCACACCAGAAGCAGCCACACCAGCAGTGGATTTTTGCCGGTTTTTGGCCCCGTGCGGGGTCTGGGAAGCACCTGGGCCCACCCGAGCCCCCTTCCAATTATACCAACAAGTCTGTATTCATGATACAGACTCGCTCGAACTCCCGGAACATGGAAAACAACAACGAAACTCAAAATTTCACCCCAAAATCAAATTGAATCAAAACTAAGAACTTGAAATTCTAGAATTCACTTCAATGCGCCGAACCGGCCTAAACTACTCGGAATGACTTCAAATTTTGCAGACAAGTTATAAATGACATGACAGAACTATTCCCGGTCTCGGAATTTCATTCGGACCTCGGGAACATAAAATCACCTTTCAAGCCAAATTTCAAATTCTTTAAAAACCTCAAAACTTCATTAACTCCAATTTTCCTCGTTTTGATCCGAAACCAATCAAATCAAGTCCGTTTCTTACCAAATTTCGCAGATAACTTATATAACGCATATTGAACCTGTTCCGAGTGCCAAAATCATAATACGGGCCCAGCAGCACAGGTTTCACATCAAGGTTCATTTTCATAAGCCTTTAATATTTTTATAAAACAATTTTCTTTGAAAATTCATTTCTCGGACTTGGGTCCTCAGAATTCGATTCCGGGAATACGCCCAAGTCCCATATTTTCCTACGGACGTTCCGGGATTGTCGAATCACGGATCCGGGTCCGTTTACCAAAAATGTTGACCAAAGTCAACTTTATTCAATTAATTTATCAAAAATTTAACTCTCAATCAAGTTTTCACATAAGGGCTTCCCGACTACCCGCCCGGGCTGCGCACGCACATCGAGGTGAGATTAATGGAGGCTTTCTGGGCCTCGGAACACAGTAAAAATTAGATGCACATAAGATGACCCCTTTTTGGGTCATCACAAGCTCCCCCTCTAAAACAAACGTTCGTCCTCGAACGGACGTAGAGCCGTACCTGATGTGCCTAATAGTTGTGGATACCTGCTGCGCATGTCCTCCTCGGACTCCCAAGTCGCCTCACCGTCTGATTGGCCCCTCCACTGAACATTTACGGCAGAAATTCTCTTAGACCTCAATTGGCGGTCCTGCCTATCAATAATAGCAATTGGCTCCTCCTCGAAGCCTAACTTCTCATCTAACTGAACGCCCTTCATCGGCGAAATATTCAACATAACCTTATCCCCCTCCATAAATGCTACATCACGCGTCCGCTGATCCGCGTAACTCTTCTGTCTGGACAGAGCTGTACGGAGCCTTTCCCGAATAATCTTCACCTTTTCAAAGGCATCTCTCACCAGATCTGTACCATATAGCTAGGCCTCGCCAGGCTCAAACCACCCAATCGGAGAACGACATCGCCGACCATATAAAGCCTCAAATGGAGCCATCTCGATGCTGGACTGATAACTGTTATTGTATGCAAACTCTGCCAAAGGCAAGAACTGGTCCCATTGACCGCCAAAATCAATCGCACAAGCCCTGAGCATATCCTCCAAAATCTGAACTATACGCTCCGATTGACCATCAGTCTGAGGGTGAAATGCTGAGTTGAGATCTATCTGAGTTCCCACCTCACTGTGCAATGCTCTCCAGAAATGTGAGGTGAACTGAGGACCTCGATCTGATATAGTGGACACCGGCACACCGTGCAACCGGACTATCTCCCGAACATAAATTTGGGCCAGCCTCTCCGTAGTATAAGTAGTAGCCACAGGAATGAAATGCGCCGATTTGGTCAACCTATCCACAATGACCCAAACTGCGTCAACCTTCCGCAAAGTCCGAGGCAACCAAACCACAAAGTCCATGGTGATGCTCTCCCATTTCCACTCAGGAATGGGCATCTGCTGAACAGGCCTCCTGGCCTCTGGTGCTCGTACTTGACTTGCTGACAATTGAGACACCTAGCCACAAACTGCACTATATCTTTCTTCATCTGCCTCCACCAGTAGTGCTGCTTCAAATCACGGTACATTTTGTTCGCACCCGGATGAACAGAATACCGAGAACTGTGGGACTCTTCCAAAATTCTCTTCCTCAAGCCATCAATATTAGGAACACATAAACGGCCCTGGAGCCTCAAGACACCATCCTCGCCTAAAGTAACCTCCTTGGCCCTGCCTTGGACCACTGCATCCCGAAGCTCTGCAAGGCATGGATCATCAAACTGTCGAGCCTTAATCTCCCCCAACAATGAATATAGAGCAACTACATGAGCCAAAACTCGACGAGGCTCTGAAAGGTCCAATCTCACAAGGCGATTGGCCAAGGACTGAATGTCCTAGGCTAAAGGTCTCTCCTCAGCTACAATGTAGGCCAAGCTACCCATACTCGCTGCCCTCCTGCTCAAAGCATCTGCTACTACATTCTCCTTGCTCAGGTGATATAAAATAGTGAGATCATAATTTTTTAACAACTCAAGCCACCTCCGCTGCCTCAAGTTAAGGTCCCTCTGCTTAAGCAAGTACTGTAGGCTGCGGTGGTAAGTATAGACTGCACAAGATACACCATATAGATAATGCCGCCATATCTTCAAAGCATGAACAATCGCCGCCAACTCTAAATCGTGCAAATGGTAATTCTTTTCATGAACCTTTAGCTGTCGCGAAGCATAAGCGATAACCCTGCCATCCTGTATCAGCACACACCCCAACCCGACGCGTGAAGCGTCGCAATACACAGTACACATCCCAGAACCGGAAGGCAATGACTGAACTGGTGCTGAGGTCAAAGCTGACTTGAGCTTCTGAAAGCTCGCCTCACACTCGCCAGACCACCAAAATGGGGCATTCTTTTGAGTCAATCTGGTATGTGGGGCTGCAATAGAGGAGAACCCCTCCACGAATCGGCGATAATAGCCTGCTAGGCCCTAGAAACTCCTGATCTCTGTAGCTGAAATAGGACGTGGCCAACTCTGAACCGCCTCAATCTTCTGAGGATCAACCTTGATACCTTCTCCGGATACCACATGCCCCAAAAATGCCACGGAATCTAACCAGAACTCACACTTGGAGAACTTAGCATACAACTTCTGTTCCCGCAAGGTCTGGAGCACAACTCTCAAGTGCTGCTCATGCTCGCCCAGGCTCCGGGAGTAAATCAAGATGTCATCAATGAAAACGATGACGAAGGAATCAATATACGGTCTGAATACCCTATTCATCAAATCCATGAATGCTGCTGGGGCATTAGTCAAACCAAAGGACATCACCAGGAACTCATAGTGGCCATATTTGGTACGAAATGCAGTCTTCGGAACATCTGAAGCCCGAATCCTCAGCTGATGATAACCCGATCTCAAGTCAACCTTAGAAAACACACGAGCACCTTGTAACTGATCAAACAAAATCATCGATGCGCGGCACATGATACTTATTCTTGATGGTTACTTTATTTAGCTGGCGATAGTCAATGCACATCCGCATAGACCCATCCTTCTTCTTCACAAATAAGACCGGAGCACCCCACGGCGACACACCCGGCCTGATGAACCCCTTGGCCAACAACTCCTTAAGCTGCTCCTTCAACTCCTTCAGCTCCTTAGGAGCCATATGATAGGGGGGAATGGAAATAGGCTGAGTATCTGGAGCCAAATCAATACAGAAGCCAATATCTCAATCTGGAGGCATGCCTGGAAGATCCGAAGGAAACACATCCGGAAACTCTCGAACCACAGGCACTGAATCAATGGTAGGAGACTCGGCGGTGGTGTCCCTCACATAATTAAGGTAGGCCAAACAACCCTTCTCAACCATATGCCGAGCCTTTAGGAAGGAAATAACCCGGCTGGAGGCACTAGCTGAAGAACCTTTCCATTATAGTCTAGGCAACTGAGGCATGGCTAAAGTGACTGTCTTGGCATGGCAATCTAACACAGCATGATAAGGAGATAGCCAATCCATGCCTAGGATAACCTCAAAATCAATCATATCCAACAATAGAAGATCTGCTCTGGTATCGAAACCGTAGAAAGTGACCACACAAGACCGGTAGACTCGGTCTACCACCACAGAATCACCCACAGGGGTGGACATATATATAGGAGAACACAAATACTCAGAAGGGATATCCAGAAAATGAGCAAATAGTACGGAGGCATATGAATACGTGGATCCTGGATCAAATAGTACCGAAGCCTCCCTACCACATACTAAGATAATACCTGTGATTACGGCGTCTGAGGCCACTGCATCTGATCTGGCCGGAATGGCATAAAATCTGGCTGAGGCTCCTAAAGACTGAACTCCCCCAGAGTGAACAGGAACTAACTGACCTCCTCCTAACTGGCCTCCCCTTCTAGGACGACCCCTGCCGACCTGTCCTCCACCTCGAGGCGGCCGGACTGCTGGTGCTGAACTCCTAGGTTGATAACTATGCTGCACTGCCTTGACGCGATACTTGGGACAAAACCTCCACGTATGAACCGGCTCCCCACACTTGAAACAACCTCCTGGTGCTACAGCCCGCTGCCCGAAAGAGGAAGAACCCTGAATAGCTGGAGGGCGGTGTGAACCCTCTGGTAAGGCACTGAAATATGAAGTAGAGGATCTCTGATGACTGGAATAACTGCTGGGTGCACCATGGGTGGCTGGGGGATGATAGGAACGCTCTGGCATAGCGCCGAACTGAGGCCTCGCTGAAATACCCCTGGGAGGTAGTGGAGGTGCTGAATATGAGGGCCTACTGAACTGGCCGCCTCCGAACTGACCTCTACCCCTAGCTGGAGCACCCCTGAAGTCACCTGTGAACCTGGCCCTCTTGTCCTGCTGACCTGGCTGACCCTGCTCCCTGCTCCTCATACGGTAGCCCTCAATCCGTCGGGCTATCTCGACTACAAGTTGGTATGGGGTACCCATCTCTACCTCTCTGGCCATAGAGGCCCCAATACCTAGATGCAAACCTGCCACAAACCGCCGCACCCTCTCAGCATCAGTAGGCAATATCATAAGGGCATGGCGAGACAACACGAAGAATCTAGCCTCGTAATCAGTCACTGACATCTGCCCCTCCTCTAGTCTCTCAAACTGACCCCGTAGCTCCTCCCTCTCAGAAGGTGGAATGTATCTATCTAGAAATAACTGAGCAAACTGATCCCAGGTTACAGGAGGCGAATCTGCTGGCCTGCTAAGAATATATGACTGCCACCACCTACGAGCTCTGCCCTCTAACTGAAATGTGGTGAAATCCACTCCATTGGACTCCAAAATCCTCATGTTGTGCAGTCTGTCCCTGCACCTATCAATAAAATCCTGGACATCCTCTCCCCGCTCACCCCCGAAGACTAGAGGGCGGAGTCGGGTCCACCTATCCAACATCTTCTGCTGGTCACCCTCTGCAACTGGCCTGGGCTCTAGTGCTGCTACTGCGGGCTGAACCCCTCCCACGAGCGGTGTGCCCGGGGTATGATGTGATGCTGCTTCCTGACCTATGGTCTGAGCGGTAGGAGTCTGGACTCCCCCTCCTGCCTGAGAAGTATCAGGGTCGGCTGGAAATAAACCAGCCTGAGACACAGTGTCCATAAATCTCAGCATACAACCCATGACCTCCTGGAAGCCTGGCCCCGTCATGAAATCCACTGGAGCAGGTTCTACTGGAGGCACCTCATCCTGCCCCTCCATAATATGGTTTTTTGGTGGTGCCACTGGCGTAGCTCTGGGATGCCCTCGTCCCGTGCCTCGAGCAGGTGCTCTGCCCCTGCCTCTACCCCGACCTTGGGTAGCCGGGGCAACGGCCTCTCCCGGACCAAGAACATTGGATGCACGCGTCCTCACCATCTGTGAGAGAAATGGAAGAATAAGTTTGAGTACATCATAGATTGCACGACAGGATATGAATAAAGGGAAGTTTCTAACACCCCATAGCCTCCCGAAGATAAGTACAGACGTCTCCGTACCGATCCGCAAGACTCTACTGGGCATGCCCGTGACTCGTGAGACTTTCATGAACCTAGGGCTATGATACGTTGTCACGACCCAGAACCCTAATCCGAGTCGTGATGGCGCCCAACGAAGGGGTTAGGCAAGACAACACAATTTACACTAGGTGATACCCTTCCCATCTAATTAAATAAGTCAAAGATTTACTAGTTTATAACAACTAACATGATACTAGCCTTGAGCGAAGGTAAATTCATAGTAGATACAAAGCCGAAATAAAACATACACATGCCTGTACAACCCAAACTCAAAAGATATATATATATATACACTACACGTGTGTGCCAGGAACTAGTGTCACGAGTGTCATGGGCAACTACTGAATATACAATGACTACGATATATACAGAGTCTCCGTCTGAATGAAATGGACAGAGAAATATAACAAAAGAGCTCCAGGGTGCTGCTAGGAAGTCGCCGGGAAAGCAGCTCACCGTGAAGAATGACAACGCTATCAATATCTAGCACCGACCTGATAGCCAGACGTGCCAGCCTCCGGACCTGTACAGTCAAGTATAGAAAAGAAAAGAAAGAGCAGCATGAGTACATATTAAATAAATATGTACCCAGTGAGTATCCCGCCTAAACTCGAAGAAGCAGTGACGAGAGGTCGACTCGATAGTCACTAAGGTCCAGCAGTGATAACATATGATACAATATGATGAAATACAGTAGGCATGTCAGGGAAATAAGCAACAAGTATATATATCAAAAGCAAACAATTTCTGAACTAAACAATAAAGCACTTTCAAGGTAAGACCATATAACGAAACAATAATCACAAATTCTTAGATCCGCCGTGGTGTACGACCCGCTCCCATAAGGTACCTTCTAGACTCGTCGTGGTGTACGGCCCGATCCCATATTTATTTCAATTTCCTTCCAACACTGTCGTGGCGTACGACCCGATCCAATATATTTCATAATTTCTCAACATTGTCGTGGCGTACGGCCCGATCCCATATATATTCAATTACTTTCAACACTGTCGTGGCGTATGGCCCGCTCCCATGTATTTCACAATTTCTTTTCAACTCTGTCGTGGCGTACGACCCGATCCCATATATTTTCAATTACCTTCAATACTGCCGTGGCGTACGGCCCGCTCCCATGTATTTCACAATTACTTTTCAACTCTGCCGTGGCGTACGACCCGATCCCATATATTTTCAATTACTTTCAACACTGCCGTGGCGTACGGCCCACTCCCATGTATTTCATAATTTCTTTTCAGCTCTGTCGGGGCGTACGGCTCGATCCCATATATTTTCACAATTTCTACTTACCATAAGGCCTCAGAAGAATAACACGATGCTAAAACATAGTTTCATGGTACATATGGCGTCACAAATAATCATATGAAGCATTTCAAGGAAAACATATTAGGCATTACGAGAAAAACATATTTAAGGCATTACAAGAAAAGCGTACAAGGCATTACGAGAAAGCGTGTAAGGCATTACGAGAAACATACAAGGCATGGTGTGGGCCTAACTACCCGAACATAACAATAATAGTTGCTACGTACGGACTCTCGTCACTTGGAGCGTACGTATCCCCCAAACAATTTACACATTGCGTATACATCACCTATGGGGACAATTCTCTCTTACAAGGTTAGAAAGGAGACTCACCTCGTGTCGAGTCTACCCCTCAGACCACAATTGCGCCCGAAACTCCGAACTCTATACCCCGAGGACTCGCAACTAGTCAAAAGGTGTGAAATTAGATCAATGCATGCACAATGTGAGAAATTATCCTAGTTATTCAATAAAATCGCCATTCTTGACGAATTCCCAATTTCCAACCCCGGTCTCTCATGATCGAATTCCGAAAATTCTCGAAGGGATCACTCACCCATAGCCTAAGGATCACTAAGGTGTGATTTCTACTTGAATTCATGGCCTAAAATGGAAAGTTACAAAATCCTCAAGAACCCTAAAATTTCTACCTAATTCTATGATTTTTAGATGATTTAGTAGTGAATTTAACTAGGAATTAATGTTAAAGCTAGAAGATTATGGGGTTTAACTTACCTCTTACAGTGGGTGGTCGTGGGAGGTGCTTCCCAAACTTGGATGCTCTCTAATGGAAGTTGATGGTGGGTAAAAATGAAGGAAACCCGTAATTTGGACATTTAAAAGGGGCTGGCAACAGTGATTTCCGCACCTGCGAGAAAATCACTTCCCCTGCGGAAAAGGGCTCGAACTCCCGGAACATGGAAAACAACAAAGAAACTCAAAATTCCACCCCAAAACCAAATTGAATCAAAACTAAGAACTTGAAATTCTAGAATTCACTTCAATGCGCCGAACCGGCCTAAACTACTCGGAATGACTTCAAATTTTGCAGACAAGTTATAAATGACATGACGAAACTATTCCCGGTCTTGGAATTTCATTCGCACCTTGGGAACATAAAATCACATTTCAAGCCAAATTTCAAATTCTTTAAAAACCTCAAAACTTCATTAACTCCAATTTTCCTCGTTTTGATCCGAAACCAATCAAATCAAGTCCGTTTCTTACCAAATTTCGCAGATAACTTATATAATACATATTGAACCTGTTCCGAGCGCCGAAATCATAATACGAGCCCGGCAGCACAGGTTTCACATCAAGGTTCATTTTCATAAGCCTTTAATATTTTTATAAAACAATTTTCTTTGAAAATTCATTTCTCGGACTTGGGTCCTTGGAATTTGATTTCGGGCATATGCCCAAGTCTCATATTTTCCTACGGACCTTCCGGGACCGTCGAATCATGGATCCGGGTCCGTTTACCAAAAATGTTGACCAAAGTCAACTTTATTCAATTAATTTATCAAAAAATTAACTCTTAATCAAGTTTTCACATAAAGGTTTCACGGTTACGTGCCCAGGCTGCGCACGCACATCGAGGTGATATTAATGGAGGCTTTCGGGGCCTCAGAACACAGTCAAAATTAGATGCACATAAGATGACCCCTTTTTGGGTCATCACAATCAACACTAAACCAAATAGCAGTAACTACACAGGGAGAATGATACCTAAGCCAATCGATTTTCCTAATCAGCTCTTGATAATATGAATCTAAAATGGCTATTACATAATCACCATATGCCTTTAAAGGTTTAAACTAATCAGGAAGAAACAAGCAAATACTAGACGAGAACAGTAATATATTAACAAGAAATATGGATGAAAATAGAGAAACGTACTAAAAGAGCAACACATACAATTTGATTTTGAAAAAATAAATAAAATATGACAAGGAAGGAGGGGTACCAGTGAGGGCGACTTGGATGAACTCCAGTGACTTGCCGGAATTCTGGCCGGACGTCGGCGAGCTCGACGGTAACTCTAACTTGCATGAATTGATGGCTCTTGTTAGGAGCCATTGACTCATGTGAGTTTGAGTCACAAAGTCATGGAAAGATCGGCCTTGAAAGGTTTTAGGGTTTTAACAATTTCAGATCTGAAAATTGCGGGTTTTAGGGTAATATTTTGGGGAAACTAACACTAGGAGGTGATTGGGGAGGTGAAGGAGGTTGTAGGGTAGAAATTTGGGGTCGATTGGTGGAGCTCCTCCGTCGGTGGCGATTTTCGGTCGGCGGAGCTGGAGCGGTGGACGGCGGGGTCTGGTGAGCTTAGGAGAGAAGGAAGAGAGAAAGGGGGTGTTAGACTTAGGCTTTGAGAGGGGGGTGGGGGCTTTTGGAACAATTTTATATTAAAGGGGCAAGCCAGTTCCCAATCGTTAGATCAAAAGAGATCAACGGGTGGGATCTTTCATAAATTAAACGGGGTCATTTTGGTGTCATAGAGGGCCGGCTGGATTGGGCTGGGGTATTCAATATTTTGGGGAGAAGGATTTTGGGCCTGGGCAAGCTAGCCCAGGTCCCATTTTGATATTTTAGCCTAGTTAACCACTAATTAATTTGAATAAACTAATTCTAGTTACCTAAAAAATGTAATAACCAATTTGACTTCGTTTTGGTCTAATTATAAACTAATTAATAAATTAATTGAGAGTAAAATATTTAATTTAACACTTATATCAATCAAGGAATAAATTTCATAATCAAATTAAGAAATTAACCATCTACCTTATGTCAAATAATGGTATTTTGTTATTACTTAATTCAATTAATTATCAATAATAATTTTGTAATTCCTTTATAATAATGATGCACCTAATTATGCGACTTAATAATTTTTAAAACGATATATGATTGTGCAATGCAAAAATAATTCACAAATAATCACTAAAATTTAACAAAATTAATTTATTTTATTGAATTTTGTAGGAGTATATGGTAGGTAAAAAAATCACGTGCTAACAACTAGCTATAAAATGGAGATCGGAGAAACAACGGGCCTGGACGCAACCCCGTTCGAGGTGATAGAAGAAGTGATCGAGGTTAGAGCTCTCGAGGTCTCATGAGTAATAATGGTTTCGACAGGAATGACGAGCCCAAAGAAGCACCACGGCTATCAAAATACAACTTCAACGTTGATGCGTAAGTTATCGTATCAGCCATCAGACGCATCAAAGGCACTAGGTGGCCTCGACCTATGCAAACTGATCCTTCCTATATAATTCTAATCAAATGTTCAAGTATCATGGCACTCATTTCCATAGAATAGAAGATTGCAGACAGCTGAGGGAAGAGGTAGCTCGATTGTTCAACGAAGGGCATCTTCGAGAGTTCTTAAGTGATCGGGCTAAGAACCACTTCAGAAACAGAGATTCAAACAAGCAGAATGAGCAAGAAGAGACACAACACGTGATCCACATGATTGTTGGAGGGGTAAATATTCCACAGGGACCCATATTTAAGTGCACCAAAGTGTCGATCACAAGGGAAAAGCGAACTCAAGATTATGTTCCGGAAGGTACCTTGTCTTTCAATGACGAGGATGCATAGGGGATATCACAACCTGTTGAACCAAGTCACTGCATGGTTTTGAAGAGTGACAAATGCCTACCCAGTTGAACCAGGTCCATCAGGGCAAATATTATCAAACAGATCCATTGGCACAAGAAGAGTACATGCACAGGAGATAAACATGATCTGTGAATTATCTATGAACTAAGAGGTTGTCTCCTGAAGCGAAAAGGTTGCAAAGTGATAAGAAGAAAGAGTTCGAATTCAGCAAGGATAGAAACAATCGAGGAAGTTGAGATGAACACAAACTCTTCCACCAAGGAAGAGTTGCACTAGAACTGAACAACAACATCTCAACTACTGGCGCTTATAAAATATTGAAGTATTCTTGCTGAAGAATCGATCGCACAAATACAGAAGTGAAATAAGAACTGAAAGCAAAATTACCGAAGCGATTTTTCTAGCAGAATCCTTGTGCGACACAAAAGCTACTTGAACCAGCTAGAAGAACCAGTTTCATTTGTTATCTTTTGAGTCTAGTCGGCTTGTAGTAGGTGATTAAATATTGTATCTTTCAGCTTTATTAGAAGCAATTGTAATAGGTACACATTGATCAAGTTAGAGTTAACTTGAAGTTTGTCGCAATTAGCTAGAGGCTAGTTTGCTACAAAGGGATTAGAGTTAGTCCTTAGGTTTACAAAAGAGTTTATTTTGTAAATGTTGTTTGGCTCAGAGTTGTAGTGAAGAGTTTGGGAAAATCCTACTGGGAAGTAGGTCGTGGTTTTTTCACTTTTTGAGTCAGGTGTTTTCCACGTAAAATAGTTGTGTTCTTTACTTCTGCAATTACTTTTCCACAAACAGTAGAAGTTGGAACACCAAGAAGAACCAGATTCTTCTATAAAGACTGCACTCAAAAAATTGGACACCACACAAATCACCCCCCCCCCCCCCCCNATCAGAGCAGGTTATCCTTGAAAAGGCTAACACCTTGGAAAAGATCAAAATGAGTGCACCACCTGGAAACTCGGAGGGTCAATCAACTGCAAGGCCATTACTCTTTAATGTCCAGTATTACTCTTGGTGGAAGAATAGGATGAAGGACCACCTGATTGGAGAAGACTAAGAGCTTTGGGACATAGTCACTGATGGTCTTCTAGCCACCATGAAGAAGACTGCTGAAGGAGTAGATGTACCAAAAACTAGAGCTGACTGCACTGCTGAGGATCTGAAGATATGGGAGAAGAATGCTAAGGCCAAAAAGTGGCTAGTGTGTGGACTAGGTCCAGACGAGTATAGCAGGATCCAAAGCTGCACCACTGCCAAAGAAATATGGGATACCTTGCAAGTA
>MDKH01230608.1:0-23812 GCA_005239495.1 Nicotiana undulata
AGTCAGCACACGAGTCGCAGGTATAATTCGCGATCGTGGGGAGCTTATCATTATCGAGTCAGATGCGGGCGTGTCCAAGAAGGCCCGAGGTCGCATGAGTAGACTCACTCCGCTGGTGCGTAGGAGCAAATGTGCCATTTTGGTCCGAAAAAGCAGAATTTCATGGCATTAGTTGGAAGCGGTGCAGAGTCGCATGTGCGACACTAAGCCCGCAAATGCAAAAATCGCTGAGCAGAAAGTGCTTAGGTCGAGGGTTTATTTCATTTTCCATCTTTGGACCTAGAGAGCTCGATTTGTAGCAATGTTTTGAAGTATTTTCAAGAAAATCATCGGGGTATGTGATTCTTACTCGGATTTGTCCATCGTTATTTTTGACATTTAATTTGTGATTTGAGTTTGAAAATTTGGGGGGATATTGTGAAACTCTTTAGACTAAATTTTGGGGATTTGAAAGGCGATATGAAGTCATATTTGTGTAATTCTTGTATGGCTAGACTCGTTATCGAATATGTGTCCAGATTTTGTAAGTTTGGTCGGGTTTCGAGATGCTAGCCCCGAGTTGAATTTTTATTTCTCTTTCAAGATTGTAACTTATTGTTTGGAATAGCTTCCAATAGTTTATATTTATGGTATGAAGTTGTTTAGCCTATATTCGAGTCGTTCGGAGTTGGATAATCACAGGAAAGGCTTACTAGTGGATTGAGTTATAGTGTTTTGAGGTACGTGTCTTGCCTAACCTTGTGTGGGAGAATTTCCCATTAGAATTGGTGTTGTTTTGTGTTAATTGTGATATGTGGAAGCTGTGTACGCAAGGTGACGAGTTGCCATAAATTGTTATATTCATCATCAGTAGTCTATCTTCACATGCCTTACTTGACATCATTAATACTTGTCTTATCTCTTACTTGCTAACTATCTTTACATATTTAGTTGTAGTTATTGCTCTCTCTAGTTCTTATTTATTGTTTAGCCATTGAGTTCCTTTACTTGAAGTTGTTATTTCTTGGAACATTCTTGATGTTCAATTTTGTTTTAAAGTTATAATGGCCACGATTCATATTGAGGCAACGTTGTAAATTGTTGAGTTGTTCACTTTTGGTTGCTATTGTTGAGTCTCTTATGCGTATTATGGTTGAGCCATGGGCTATTTATTGTGTAAACACTATTATTTTTGACTTCTTTGGCAAGTTATGATATTGGGCACTGAGGTGGGATTTGTGATACATTGTGATATTGATACACATGCGGTGGTATAAGGATTGAGGTTGAAACACATATTGTGAGATAAGGTGGGCTTGATACGTGTGTTTCTAGTAGAGGAACTACTTGAAGCCACATGATGTGATAAGGTGGGCTAAAACGCGGGAAGCTATTTCGGGAAAAATGATTTTTAAAACTAAATGCAAGGCTCCTGCGGTGATATAGAGAAAGATTGTGAATTGTTTTGTGATATGAGACTACGAGGCGGTACCTCGGTAGTGATTCTTGTTGATACTTTTCTATTACATCGCTTGTGTTTTGGTTGCTTTGTTTACTTGGAATAATATTCCTTATATTCTTCTATAATGCCTTACATGCCTTAGTTCAGTGTAGTTATTCTTGGTATATTTATTCACTGTTTCACTTCCATTGTTTATCACTATTACACTGTCATATATCTATTTAGTTTCTTATTTATTCCAGTAGCGACTTGACCTTACCTCGTCACTACTCTATCGAGGTTAGGCTTGACACTTATTGGGAACCGTTTTGGTGTACTCATGCTATGTGTGTGCACAACTGTTTGTGCAGATCCAGCTACCTCTTACCAACCCAGGCACCAATGAGTCAAGTTCACATATGGAGACTTCAAGGTATACCAACCAATGTCTGCAGTCCTCAGAGTCACCCTCTATCTAGTTGATCATTTTCCCTTTTAAGATATACTTTGGTATAGGGATGTTCAGTATAGTCTTGTAGACCTTACTACTTGATTTCACTAGATTTTTGGGAGTTAGTTTATGTTGCGTTGCGGAATTCTTTTATGATAGTTGTTGAGTTATTTGAGAGTTTTATCATTATCTCAGCCATATTCTGCATGTATCTTAGGCTTAACTAGTCGTAGAGACTACGTCCCATCATGACATCCTACGGAGGAAAATTGGGGTCATGACACCTAAGCTCACTTAGGTGCTCCATTTGTACCTTGACCCCAATCTGCACAAAAATATGTAGACATGTAGCATGAATACAGTGACACTATACTCGATAAATATCATGGATAATTTTCTCAACGAAGTAGTAGCGAGGGTTTAGTCAAAAGATACTCACACCATATATACTGACTAAACCCACGCTACACTTAATTGAGAAAGTTATCAATGATATTTTTCGAGTACAGTGTCACTATATGCACGCTACATGTCTGCATATTTTTGTGCAATCGGGCTTGGGAGAGGAGGTCAAGAGGCAATTCTAGGAGGATTTAGATGAGGTGAAACTTGGTATTCCGCACACCGAAAAGATTTTCATAGGAGATAATTTTAATATCCATATTGGGGAGACGACTAGGGGATATAATGATGTGCAGGGCAAGTTTAGTTTTGGGGTTAGGAAAGAAAGTGGTTCTTCATTGCTAGATTTTGCTAGAGCCTTTTATTTGGTGCTAGCTAACTCGTGTTTTCTGATGAGGGATGACCACTGTCACGACCCGAAATCCCACCTTCGGGCCATGACTGCGTCTAACGGTGAACCCGCTAGACAAGCCAATGTTTGAACTAAGCAAAACTCATTACCAACTAAAACGAGAAAGTTAACTAAGGCATCGATGGCCTACAATGTGAAATTTAACAAAATAACCAAGGTAGAACATAGCAATCTCGAAAATAAAATCCATATTCAAATCCCAGAACTGGTGTCACATACTCAAAAACTGTCTAAGAGATTACTACAAACAAGGTCTGAAAATAAGTACATAGGACTGTCTTTGGAATACAAAGTAAGACAGAGCTGAAAGTGAAAAGTAGAAGGTGACGCCAAGGCCCACGAACGTCTGCGGGTCTACCTCGATGTCTCCTATATGAGCTGATGAGATGCTCCGACCGTCAGTGATCACTGGGTCCAGCTACGTAATATGCACAACATAAAGAAGTGCAGGTATAACATCAATACAACCGACCCCATGTATTAAGTAAGTGTCGAGCCTAACCTCGGCGAAGTAGTGACGAGGCTAGGACCAACAACAACATATGTACCTGTACAGTTTTATATAATAGCAGGAAAAATGGCAACATAAATTAAGCAAGTAAGACAGATATGGGGAGAACATGCTGGGGTAATGAGGGTAACAATACGCTAGCACGGTAGAACATGGTAATAACTGAAACGTAAAGATAAAGGCAAAAATTTAACTTCTCAAACATATAATGAACAGAAAAAGGCACGGCATGTCCCCTCGTGCATAACCTCACAATCACTCGGCACAGAATGTCCCCTCGTGCAAATATAATAACACTCGGCACGGAATGTCCCCTCGTGCATAACCTCACAATTACTCGACACGGAATGTCCCCTCGTGCAAATATAATAACACTCAGCACAGAATGTCTCCTCGTGCATAACCTCACAATCACTCGGCACAAAATGTTCCCTCGTGCAAATATAATAACACTCGGCACGGAATGTCCCCTCGTGCATAACCTCACAATCACTCAACACGGAATGTCCCCTCGTGCAAATATAATAACACTCGGCACGGAATGTCCCCTCGTGCATAACCTCACAATCACTCAACACGGAATGTCCCCTCGTGCAAATATAATAACACTCGGCACAGAATGTCCCCTCGTACAAATATAATAACGAAGCAAAGCAACAATATAATGTGAAAGTCAACACTACGAAGTCTCAAGTACATGGAAATATTCAGTACAATTCTATTGTCTCAGCAAGGAGAACAATTACAAATTCAACAATGCCCGACAAGAGTCTCAGCTATAACCAACCTCGCATCAGAATTACAATTTCAACAAGTAAGCCTCAACTGAAATAAATCACTCAATAACTCTTCACGTCATGAAACAACATCAAGGTATCACTTTTTAATTCACCAATTACTCACAGGGCGGAGAATATTAAGAACATAGTAAGTTTGATTTCTAAACTAACTCTCCCTAATTTAAAACAACTAATTTGAATGATTGATTTATTTACTAATTTTAGTTTAGAAATTACCTAATGGATTAATTAACAATATGAATTAATGAAAGACATCTACTAATTTAAACCTAACAGAAAAATGACTACTACTCTTTTTTGTGATTTTCGTTTGACAAATGCATTAAAAATGTGGTAAATTCTAAAATGCAATTATAGTTCCATGAATGAAATAAAAATTATTTTTGGTAATTTTCTATGGTTGAAAATATTCCCAATAATGCGATTAATCAAAAAGTGCAAACAAACAAATAAGGAGAAACCTATTAGAAGTGGTAAAAATAAGTAAAAACAATTCAATTATTGGATTCTTTATTGATTTATGTGTAGGGAAAAAATCATCGCTCACAACTGTCCCTATTTGCTCAAGAACATGACAAGTTTTCGAGCAAAGATTATGTGAGAAACTATGAACAATTTTTGCCCGTCTAATAATACATGGGAAGCATTTTGAAAACGTTTGACCGAACCTTGCTTCAGATGTTGCCTACATATTCTTGGCTATAAAGGAATTAAGTTACTGTAGTTTTGGGAATTTTGGTAGCTGGGACTACCGGGAAGCTGTGATTTTACTGTTGTTGCTGCGGTTACTTCTTGATGAACTCAATATTACACAAAAATCAGGATCAAAAGAAGCTAAACAAACCTATTAGCTATCAGTTACAAGATTCCTATCTATAAGTTTTCTGAAGCTTGATCTTGAGTCTTGACAAGTTCTTCACATAGACTATGATCTGAATCTTGATGCTTGCTAGCTGCAGGTGCTAGTTCATTCTTCTACGGCTTCTCATGATCAAAACGGGAAAGGCAATGCTCGTGACTTTGGTCATGTCTTGAGCCGTCCAAATCGTTTCATCTGCTTCTGCATTTTGTATTCACTTCTTTCTCTTTTATTTTATTTATTTTGGATTGAGAATTCTTCTTTTGGTCATCTCGAACCCCCATGCCTCGAGGTAAAACCTTCTCGAACACCAAAAATAACAAATGAACAAATTTCTTCTGCCCTGGTTTTCACAAGGAAAACTTTTGTGAGTTATTTGTAACAAAATTCTATACTACTTCATTATTGAAAACAATAAAAGGTCAGGATTGGTGTACCATGGGAAAACAGAGCTTAGGGAGTGGATACCCTATGTCAAAAATAGAATCAACTAGGGAGGGAGACCCTATGCTGGAAAACCGACTAGGAGTGGAGACCCTATGTCTAAAATAAGATCAACTAGGGAGTGGAGACCCTATGTTGGAAAAGAAAACTAGAAAGTGGAGACCCTATGTCTAAAATAAACATCAACTAGGGAGTGGAGGACCTATGTTTGAAAAGGAGACTAGGGAATGGAGACCTTATGTCTAAAATAAAATCAACTAGGGAATGGAGATCCTACGATGGAAAAAATGATTAGCGAGTGGAGACCGTGGAGACCCTATGTCTAAAATAAGTATCAACTAGGGCGTGAAGACCCTATGTTGGAAAAGAATACTAGGGAGTGGAGACTCTATGTCTAAAATAAGCATCAAATAGGGAGTGAAGACCATATGTTGAGACTAGGGAGTGGTGACCCTATGTTTAAAATAAAATCAACTAAGGAGTGGAGACCCTGTTGATACCCAAATTTTCCCTATATTATTTTCAAAATGCATATCTATCTTCAAAATAGTACATGAGCATCAATTAATATTTTTTCACAATTTTTACATTTTTCTAAGATTTTTTATTAATTTATCCCAATATTTTATTTATAAAAATAATTTTTAATTGCATCACAAATGGTTTCATAATAATTTTATGGTTTAATTTCACCATTTATATTTACACCAAGCTTTAATTATTTCATAAATAGCCACATTTATATTTTTGGGTTATAATTGCAATAACTTTGCAATAATAGCCCATGTATGCATTATTACATTATTTCACTAGAAAATAGCTTTTCATATTTTTATAACATAGAGTAATTGTTTTAAATCATTATTATGCATGAAAATCATTTTTTATAATTCAGTAATTATTTTTACAAATTATTTTATTAATTAATTGGGTATTGAACAAATAGCCCCTTTAATTCATTTTTAATTTTGGACCCAACCTGATTTTACCAGTCAAACTAATTAAATCCTAGCCCAAATCCTACACAGGCCCAACTCTTCATCTTACCCGACCCAGAACCTCCTCTAATCATGGCCGTTGATCTATGAGATCAACGGTCCACATTATCCCTTTCCTTTTTTAATCAAACCCCAACCCTAACCCTCTCATTTCCCTTTTGTTCCGCCGTCCTCATTTCTCTACCTCCCCCCCTTCACTCTCAATCACCCCCTATAACCTAGCCGCTTTCACCGGAAAATCTCCCCGTCCATGGGATTTCTCCGTATTTTCCGGCCCTTGCCGGCCTTCTAAATCTTCTTGTTGTTCGATTTCGTCGATTTATGAGAGAATCTCAAAGAGATTCATCCTAGTTTTATTCGAAACCTTTCTCACAGGCCTGCCTATGGCCATTTCCGTTTGTTAGTACTATTTTCTTCCTATTTATGGTTCGAATCTATGGTTTTAGACTGAATTTCCTTTCATCTCTGTCATTTTCAAAAACCCTAATCTTATGACTACTGGGGTCTGTTCAGATCCTTGTAGATCTGAAACGTGTAAGTGTTATTTCGTATTTTTTCCTAAACAATCTTCCGTTTACTTTATCATTATTTGATTCCAGTGTTTTCCAAGAACTAGGGTTCTTCCTAAGTTCTCTTCAAACGATTTTCAAACCTCCAAGCGTTTGAATCTGATTATCCTTTGCTATTTTGGCTATTTTTTGTGTATATGCTTAAACCCTAGGTCTTTCTGTTTCCTCCACTAATTATTTCATTGATTTTCCCCGTTATTTGTTTATTTCTGTAATCGAATATATTGACTGATTTTATTTAAGGTTCGAATGATATTTTTCTGTTAAAATTATTATTTTCCTGTGATTTTACCTATTTCCTTATTTGTGACTTTAATTAGTAATACTTGCCTTATTTAAACTATTAGTCTGATTTAGGGGGTTTGATTGACTCCTATATAGTATATGATTGATTTGTTAACTTATTTGAACTCTAATTTGTACCGTTAATTGACTCTCCCTATTCTAAGGGGCTCTCCCAGATTTTCTGTATGAATTAATTGGGTTAATTCCCCAATTAACTGGTTGCTTTATTTGATTGCCCTGTTTTATGATATCTGAGTTATTCTTGCCTTATTTGTTTACCTTACTAAGTGCTATATAAACTCTCACTCTGGTTATTTTTTACACACGAAAACAATTCAGAAACACACACACAAACTCTTATTCAAACTTTCTGTTAGTTGTGCTTGTTACATTGTTTAGCCGGATGAAAGCCAAGGCTAGACCAACTGAGTTCTTCATACTTTCACCTTCTGTTTTCTATCTTTAATTGGTATGTCTCCACTCCTATTGTTATTTATTATGCTATGAAGATTAAACATATTTGCTTTTCCTGTCTATTGCTCTACTTTTGTATTTAAATATACGTCTTTCCTGTTTATTGTTTTTAATCAGTATGATCTACTTCTGTATTTAGATATGTGTGTTTCCCGTTTATTGCTTTAAATCAACATGCTTATTTCTGTATTAAACTTCTGTCTATCCTGTTTATTGACCTTAATTAGTATGACCACTTTTGTGTAGTTAAATCCATGTCTCTTCTGTGTATTGATTTCAGTTAGAGTGACTACCTATGTCTTCCCTGTTTACTGATCTTGGTTAGCATTAATACTCCTATGAAGCCAGAATCCTATGGCTTTCCTATCAATTGCTTTGAATCAACATGACTACTTTTGCTGCTATGTCCTACTAGTGTTATGTAATCTGGCTATTAAACTTATGTGCTTACTATTTATTGCTTAATCAACATGATTACTTCTATCAATAGGTCCTATTTAGTATGTTATGGAACCTGGTTGTTGTAAGATGTAAACCTACCCCCTGCTTGTTTTATGTTCTGTCAATTAGCCTGTTTCCACTCTCACCTTGTTATATGTGTTCCTGACTAATGACTTCTATATTTCCAACCCCTGTCACCTTTCTTTGTATAGTTGTCTGTTTATTTCCAGCATGCTACATGCCCACCTAGTGTTAATAAATGAACTAAGTTAAATCTAGGCAATGTGAAGCTTTGCTTGAAATGATTGTGATCATGTTTTTGTCCCTTGTCTGATTTGGAAGTGTTTGTTTGGACTCAGAGTGCTGCAATGACTCTGTTTACTCCTGTTTTACTTCTAAACATTTTTCTTAAAACTATCGCTATATTCAAGCACTATTTTGAACTCCTACTCTTAGAATATCTAGGGTCCTCCCCCTCTAGTGTGAGCACTGCCTAGGAGTCCATGAGACTCCTCCGAACTCTGACACACAAAGGCTAGCTCTTCCACACTTATGCACAAAACTGTTTTCTTTAAAAGGGTTTCTGGTGTGAGCATTGCCCGAGGTCCTTGAGGCCCTTGGAATCTTTGACACACCGGAATACCATTTGGTGTACTATGAGATGCTGGCATAATTCAAACTTGGTTGAAGGCCTGTCTTTCCAGGTTTACTCTTGGGCCTATCCAGGTTCCCTATAGTATAGTAATTTCCTTATGTAATTTATTTATATCTGGTCTGTAATAATAATTCCATGTAAAAACAGATATTGGGGATATTAGTAAAATGGGAGGAATGTTTATATATATTTTTGTGGGAACCGGGTAGAAACCATGTTCATAGGATTGGTATGATTATCTACATGCATTAGAAACCATGCTTATAGGATAGTTATGTGCATTAGAAAACATGTTTATGGGACTCATCTTTTTATTTGTTCTAAATTTCCATTCTAAAAAAATTCTGCATTCTCACACTTGCATTAGAAAGCTGGTTTCTAGGTCATTTATCAATTTTGCCTTTATAATCATGTTCACAAACTTTCCTATGTGCATTAGAGATCATGTTTCTAAGACTTTTATTGCACTCTCCTAGATATCATGCCTATAGTTTAAACGCATAAAATCAGTTTTACCATCTAGCCATCATGCATATAAGGAATAAGCATAAAAACAGTCCCAACACTTAAGTATCATGCTTATAGAGATCAACCGTAAAATCAGTCTTGCAACATTTGTGATCATTTTTCAGCACCTAGACAACATATAGGTCGAATAAATAAAAATCTGTATGTTAAGAGTCAATCACTGGTTTTTCTTGGTCTTGATTAAGGTTTAGATGACATGTTTATAGGATACTGTTGATCCACACCTAGGCAAGCCTGTAGGACAACTAAATTTCTGAAGTTTAAAACTGTGTTTCGTGTGACTGCTTATAAACTGCCCAGATTCAGTAAAGTGATAAAATCAGTAGGCAAACTGATTAGGTATCCTGCGCCTTGCCTTAACAAATTGCTGCATATATCCTACTTTGTGCTCACCTAGATATCCTGCTATAGGACTTTAAAGTGTTTAAAATTGTTGTTTGAGACGTGCAATTGTTTGCTTATTTGTGGAGGTAAATGTGAGCCTTTAACTGCTCTGTTATATAATAGTCCTATTTGTTTTGTTTGTCGCTCGGATTTTCTCTTTCTAAGCACCATAGGTGAGTCTAGAACTACCTTAATAGAGGTCCTAATCACCTCCAGGACCATAGGTAAGAGACGAGTAATGCACGCATAGAATACATATTCAATTAGAACCTCTTAGATAATAATTATGCGGAGGGTAATTGGGTAGTAAATGATATGATTACCTGTGCGCTAATGCTACGCGTAACACCTCTATTTGAGGAAAATTTACCGAGTATTGCATAGAAGTGATCCTATAGGCTAATAAACCTAGGACCCCTTTATTCCTGTTTTTGAAATGATCTCTATTTGTTTAAAATGTTTTATGACTATTTCACTAAAATGATTTTGTCCGGGATCCACCGTTGTGGACCTCGAGGGGTGCCTAACACCTTCCCCTCAAGGTAATTTCGAGCCCTTACCCAATCTCTGGTAATGTAAATCGGTTTATGAGTTACTTGCATTTCGTGCTCTAACGCACCTTAAATTTGTTAGGTGGCGACTCTTCAAATTCCATACCCCTTCCCAAAAGGAAGTAAGTTGTCCCAAAATATGTCGAAACCCAATTTTGCGAGAAAAAGGGACGCGACAACATGGCGACTCTGCTTGGTACAATTAGGCTCTTACCATGACAAACTTGTTTTTGTGAATTAGTCTAAGCATGCCTTATTCTGTTGATACATGTGCACCATTTCCCTTTCCCTTTGGGTGAACTTAATTGTTTATTTTCAAGTATTTATGATTTCCTTTACTACAAAAATGACTCGTCTCCTTATTTTCTTTCTTAAACGTCTTTCAATTACAAAAGACTGTATTTATTGCTTTTCTAACGTGCAAATACGTGACAATATACTATTTACTGTTGCATAAATCATGCTCAACATCATATTCCACTCGTGCGTAATCAATCCGAAAATAACGCTTAATGAGTGGTTGCGCTCTTCCTATATATCACCCTTTAAATTCAGAAAGGCTTATTTGCGGTAAAACTAGTCGATAAGCGGTGCAATCGATGGTTCCTTGACTTTCCCCTTCAAGTTGTCCGCTTGAGGGTACCAATCTAGACCCCCATAGTAACCTTACTCTGATTATAACTGTATATGAATCATGGTCAAACTTAGCTAGGTTAATATGTTGTCCACATAATAACCCCTAAAGACAAACCTTATCCAAAAGTCCACCGGGGTTTCCATAATACCAACAGACGCAACCACGTTTTGTGCATTAATTTTGGAGAACTAAATGCCAATATACTAATCATGGATGTATAAATAGTCGAATCAGGTGGGGGGAAAGGGCCCAACCTTCTTTGTTTTGCAGAAAATGAGGTACGAGGTCGCCAGGTTCAGCATGGTCGCAATATACCACCACTGCTACTGGGTTGGTGGGAAGATCTTTCCTCAAGTTAAAAGAAACATGTGAGAAAAGTCCTGGGAAACTTGCCTTCCTTGTTAGACATCCAACAAAACAACATGCTGATTGAAGCTGCAACTATGTTCTGGGATAGTGAAAGGTATGTGTTTCGCTTTGGGAACATAGAAATGACCCCGCTCCTAGAAGAAATAGGGGGATTTGCTGGGCTACCTTGGGACAATTCTGGTTTATTGGTACCTGAAAATCGCACTGGTAAGGGATGTTGAAAGATGACGAGTCTGAAGAAGAACGCTGATTTGGAGTGCTTAAAGAAATCTTATGTACCATTTGACTACTTGTATAAAAGATAAAGTCATAGCAAGTCCTACCGTATTTTCCATGATGATTTTTCCATCACTTCCTTAGGTCATATCCACCTCAGAATTTTCGTGTTCGTTGTTTGCTTCTTGGGCATGATAGTATTCCTAGTGAAAGGAGACATAATTCACACTAGACTGGCTATGGTAGCCAAAACTCTAATGGAAGGAATCGAGGGACAAACATACACCATAGTCCCTATGATTATAACTGACATCTACCGAGCTTTGGACCGCTTCCATAAGGGGTTCAAATATTTTGAAGGTTGTAATCTGTTCCTGCAACTTTGGTTACTAGAGCATCTCCAAAAAGGTCAATATCGTCAGGAGTTTCTACGAAGGGCGCAGAATGATCACACAACCTTCCACCACCCTAAGAGGATGACTTATATCCTAGACAGGTTTGCTCAACCCGAAAGCTCTAAGGAATAGGTGGAGTACTTTGAAAATTTGACTGAGGATCAAGTCCAATGGATGTTTGAGTGGTTCCCTACTGCCGAGTTCACCATCAGGTCTAGAGACGCTCCTGACTTGGTGTTGATCGGGTTAAGGGGGATATACCCTTATGTTCCCATCAGGGTTATGAGACAAGCAGGCAGGAAGCAGGTCGTACCACGGGTAGCGAAGATGAGTCATTTCCGAGTAGATTTTCAGGATGACGACATCCCTTACAGGTGACAAGCTCAGCATATGTGGAACTGCAAGATCATTATGGAGAAGGAAACCATCGATACAGATAGGTACCATGAGGTATATGTACCCTTTTACCCGTCATAGTTGGAGGACAGCTTAGCTGGGGTAGTGGAGCCAGGAATCGATTGGGGAAACATGGTCATAGATGAAGATGCTGAGACCCAAGTAAAGTACAACAAATTGCGCAAGAGGATTCATGACTCTGAGGCCGAACATCAGGAGATACACCAGACAATCATGAGATTGATCAATGAATGGAGGGAGATGGCTATTACCTCCAATGAAATGGTAGAATATCTGGAGCAGTGTTTGATGGAGCTGGAAGAAAAGATAAGAAAAAGGGTTGCTGACTGCCAGAATATTGAAGGAAGCGAAGGAGGATATCTAGCAAGGGTCTACCTGCTATTGGGCCTGCGCGAACTGGGGAACCTGGTCCAAGGAGTCAGAAAGATCAAGCCTGGGGAAGGACCTTCTGGGACCAAGTATATTAGATTTATTTACTTTTCTAAATGTAATAAGGCCAAGTGCTAGTAGTGACTTATCTTTTATCTTAGTGTCGTGTTGGATTCATGTATTTTTATATTAATGAAATAAGGCAATTATTGGAATTTAAGTTCTCCAAAATAACTTGTTGCTAGGCCTACCTCGGGCGCAACGAGGTTCCCAAATTAAGACGCAAATTTATATTCCCGGAATATGTGTTTAAATACCGCAAATACTCTTTCCATAACTCTTACTGACTTGGCTACTTTTTGTTTTTTCTTTCTTTCTTTTTTGATTATTCCCATTCCCCAAAGGTTGGTTCGCGCATACTGGTATCATCAGCTTATCACACAAGATCCAGGGGCCCTCCACCTTCTCCTCCTCCTTGTCCACCAAAAGGCAAAGGAAAAGAAAAAATGGATGACTTGAACGACACCAGAAAAGACAACAATACACATGTTGAACATGCAGAAGCTTCCGATGGTCGGGGTACTCAGGCCTCAAATGATGCGGTCTCACGGCTTGAGCAGAGAATACTAGAACTTCAGGGTGAGCTCGAGCAGGTCTGGAGCTTAGCAAACCTATCCCTCACACTCAACATACCAGACGTCAGCCACCCAAACACCCAGAATCCCGTACCACCTCAAAACACACCCAACAAGCGCCCACAGAATCCTCCCGCACCTCACCATTATACAACCCCACCACAGAATCAAACTATCCCTCCAAAATATCAGCAAAACACCTACCATACTCCACAAAATACCCCAAAAATTATTCCCGAACCCCAGAACTCCACCAATGATCATCATTATACCCAAACTCCCGACCACCAAAACAATCCCATATACGTGGAAACCCTGCCTCACTCCACTCAACCCATATCCTATACACCGGAATCTACTGAGAAGGACCTTTTCATTAAGAACATGGCTGAGGAACTCAAGAAGTTGACAAGACGGGTTTAGGGCGTCGAATGAGGTAAAGGGATAGAAGGTATGAACTATGAAGACCTATGCCTACAACCAGATGTGGAACTGCTGGAGGGCTACAAACCTCCCAAGTTCGAAATGTTTGATGGAACAGGTGATCAACGGGTTCATTTAAGGACTTATTGTGACAAGATCGTGGGGGTCGGAAAAGATGAGAGAATCCAAATGAAGCTCTTAATGAGGAGTCTTACCGGAGATTCCTTGTCCTTCTACATAAACCAGGATCCTAAGAAGTGGGCCAACTGGGTGAGAATGGTGTCCGACTTCATGGACAGGTTCAGATTTAATACGGAAAATGCGCCATATGTCTTCTATATCCAAAACTTAAAGAAGAAGCCAACTGAGACCTTCCGCGAGTATGCTACTTGTTGTAGGTGAGAAGCAGCCAAGGTCAGACCGACATTGGACGAGGAACAAATGAACAAGTTCTTTGTCAGGGCACATGAACCACAATATTATGAAAGATTGATGGTTATTGAAAACCATAAGTTCTCCGATATCATCAAACTCGGAGAAAGGACTGAAGAGGGCATTAAGAGCAGTATGGTGACAAATTTCGAGGCACTGCAAGCCACGAATAAAGAATTGCAATCAGGTGGTATATCGGAGAAGAAGAATGCGGGAACAGTAATGGTTGCCCAAGGACCCAAAACTACACTGACATACCAAATACCTCCACCTACATATCAACCATCACCTCCTAGATATTCCCAACTAGTAAATGCTTACCATACCTATAACTCCCTACCATCTTAGTTTCAATCACGTCCAACTCGTCCAAACTACCCAAGACCCCGACATAACTTTGACCATAAACCACCCAAACAATACACCGCCATTACTTAACCCATTAACCAATTGTATGAAAGGCTGAGGCTGTTGGTTATGTCACCCCTATTCCCGCTGTGGCCATGGAAAATTCATCTCAATGGGTCAATCCAAATAAAACCAGTGCATATCATTCTGGTATGAAAGGGCACACTAGTGACGAGTACCGAACATTGAAAGATAAGATCCATACCTTGATTGATAATAAGGTCATCCAGACAAAGGAAGCTACACCCAACGTCCACAACAAACCTCTCCCAAATCATAGGGATGGAGGTATCAATATGATAGAGACGGATGAAGAATGGGATTCCGAGGGATCGATTGGACTTATCAAAGAGGGAGACGAACCTAAGAAACCTGCAGTCATGCTCAATCCTATTATAGTGCAGATACATACGCCAGTAGAGGTTGAGGTAACCACATCAGCTCCATTTGAATTTGAGGTAGCACTGCCTACAACTGCACCTGTTCCATTTGAGGTGGAAGTAGCCACACCTTTCACAGTGACATTGCCAACCACACCGCCCTTCAGTACCAATGTTGTACCCCGGGATTATATGGCTGAAGCTAGAAGAAAAGAAAACACAGAAATGGAAGAATCCGGTGCCGCACAAGGGATGACCAGAACGGGAAGGGTTTATACGCCATAAAATTTGGGGAAATCTAGTAAGCAGGCTGCCAGCAAACTACCCGTTATTGAAACTGGCCCAGATGACCTCTGGAGAAAAGTACAAGCAAGGGAGTATTCTGTTGTCAATCATTTGAACAAGACGCCCGCTCATATATCTATCATGTCTCTACTGCAAAACGCAGAGGCACACAAGAATGATCTCTTGAAAGTGTTGAGTGAAGCATATGTACCTAACAACATCACTGGTGGAGAAATGGCCAATATGGTAGGACAGGTGCTGGAAAGCCGCAAAATCACCTTTCACAAGGACGAGCTGCCACCTAAGGGTTTGAATCATAACAGGGCGCTTCACATCACAGTGCAATCTGAAGACAAGTTCATTGCAGAGTTCTAATCGACGGGGGATCCGGTCTCAATGATTGCCCATTGACAACACTGAAGTGGTTGGGCAAAGGCGTGCATGAGATAAAGGAAGGAACTATGAATGTAAAAGCATTCTATGGGTCTTATAGAGCTACCACTAGAGAGACTAATCTCTGTCTACAGATGGGTCCTACATGGTTCGATGTCGAGTTTCACGTACTGGACATATCTGCATCATACAATCTGTTATTGGGACGACCCTGAATACATGATGCTGGGGCTGTAGCATCAACTATACATCAGGTTGTGATGTTCGAGTGGAACCACCAAGAAATGATTATTCATGGAGATGAGAGCAACCCTATTTACACTAGTCAGACCATCCCGGTGATTTAAAATAGAAGAAGGTTGGGTGGAGAAACCTACCATCGTATCGAGCGGGCCAACGCGATTGAGAAATATAAGTGGTGGGATAGCAAGATAGCAAGCATGCTAGCGTGGACAGGGTATGAGCCCGAAAAGGGGCTTGGTAAAAATCTTCAACGCATCTCCAAGCCGATACAGCCAAAGTGCCATGACACCACTTTTGGGTTAGGATATCAGTACACTTGGCAGGAATTTTGCAATTGGTCACCACCGTGGCGTGGTCCATACTATCCACTTGAGCAGCCTGTGTTACATCCCGCATTTTCGTATGTGTTAGATCTCGCATTTTCGAACGTTAAAGTTTTGTCTTCAGTTAATCGACGTAGACTTGGGGATGCGATTATCTTGAGGTTAACAAATTTATGCTATTTATAACAAGCGATAAGTAAGTGTCATGAAGGAGAAAGGGTGCATGAGTTAAAGAAAACTAGTTTTGTTGAAGGTGGTCGATTTAGGATAAAATACGGGTCGAGCGATAATACCCGATAATTATGGACTAGTACCATGCAAGGCACCATATGATAACAGTAGTATGATGTATAAAGTATATTAAAATTAAATAGGATTTTAAGTAATTTGGGATAATTTTTTATTATGCGGGTAATTGATTAATTACTGAGTAATGGGACATTACCTAATTAACGAATACGTGGATAAACATTTATAATTTCCACCCTAAAACGTGGAAGCTAGCCACATGATAAAGAAGTGACTAAGGGACATACTAGCCTAGGTGGCTATCTAGGAATCAAGACTTTAATGTGCAAAAAGACAAGTCTACTTAGCCTCTGAAGTCATAAGGCATAAGCCTCTTAATAGAAATTGTATACTTTTCTTTCAAATGCAAAAGCACTTCTAAAGCAGAAGCTAACTCAAAATCATATATCAGTTTAGAATTCTGGTACAAGGCCTTTCGTTACCCATCCTTATAATTTTCAATAAAAACGTGAATTATTGCAACTAAAGGAAATCCAACGAGAATTGTTAGCAACGTAAAATTTTGCGGTTCTAAAGGAGTACGGTGCAACCTATTTCAAGAACGTCATACGGAAATTTTCCCTACTCCAGGTATGTTAAGGCTAATCCCTTCTTTCATTTTGGCATGATCTCGTAATTACACAAGTTTGATAAAGAGGCATAAAGAAAAATTCATATCTCGGAATTTACGTATATTTTCCTAGTCTTGTAAATATGTTTCCGATAATAGTGTATATGTTCCATGGATCTCATATGAGCAGACTTTCTCAAAGGATAGCTTATACCAATGTCATAGGATGTTGTTCCATGGATATCATATGAGCAAAAGTTCTCAAAGGTTAGCTTATACCAATATAGCAAAGTGTCATATTTTTCTCATACATGAGTCCCATAACAAATTTAAAAAGAACTTTTAGACTTAATTTATTCAAAAGACATAAAAGTTCCAATGTATTCACGTTCCATTAATTGATTCTCTCTATATTGTGTCATCTTTTACTTTCCACAAACATACTAATGGAAAATGAAAAACTACTCAATTAATAGTGATAATATTCTCCTTATCGGGACTTCATATTCAATTAAGTATTTCCATCTTCCAGTTAAGAGAGAAGAGAGTTCATATATACAATATTAATGTATTTTCATTACCATCGAGCTATAGTCGATGGGCAGACCCCTATTGGGCAACCTCTGATCAGATGGTAAGTTATATACCGAACCTACTGTGGCCGAGCACCTATGAGCGAGCCGAGTTGGTCGAGATACAGAGCCTAGTATGGCCGAGCGCCTATGAGCAAGCCCAGTTGGTCGAGATATAGAGCCTAGTATGGCCGAGCGCCTATGAGGGAGCCTACTACGACAGAGCAGTTATATATATATCGAGCCAACTGTGGCCGAGCGCCTATGAGCGAGCCCAGTTAGATACAGAGCCTAGTATGGCCGAGCGCCTATGAGCGAGCCTACTACTACAAAGCAGTTATATATATACCGAGCCTTATAGGGCCGGACATCTATTTACTTACTATATTTAGAGAGTTGAATCAGTATCAGCAGGTATGCATATCTTCAGATTATCCTTGACTTCCCGTTGCTTTCAATTGTTATATTATCAATTTAGTTCAACTTTCAGTATATTGCCTTACATACTCGGTACATTATTTTGTACTGACGTCCCTTTTGCCTTGGGAGGCTACGTTTCATGCTCGCAGGTCCTGGTAGACAGCTCGAGAGTCCTCCAAGTAGGCTATTAGCTCAGTGGAAGGTGTTGGTGTGCTCCATCTGCTCCGGAGTTTCTTATGTGGTCAGTAAGATTAGGACATGTACTGATAAGTATGGCGGGTCCTTGTCCCGACCTGTATGACGTTTATGTACTCTTAGAGGCTTGTAGACATATGTCGTGTACACGAAAGATTGTACGGCCTTGTCGGCCTATGTGTTGAGTTTATAAATGATTATGTTGGCCTATTAGGCCCATATGTCACGTGTATATGATGATGTAATAAGAAAGATACGTTACGTTGGTACTCGATTGAGTAAGGTACCGGGTGCCCGTCACGGCCCATCAGTTTGGGTCGTGACAGCCTGTGCCACACTTGAGTCAGACTTTCCATCAGGCCGACATTATATGGGGATCAAATGAGGAAGAACCATTGGCAGCATTAAGAAACATGTTCCTGGAAGATGATGACATGGACTATTACGTAATTGTTAAGGAGGAGGAGGAGGAAGTCCCTACCATCCGAGCTATGGAGAAAGGAACATTCCTCAAGAACATGATTGTCAGACCATCCAGGGCCCGACGAGTCCCGGGGTAGCAAGGTTGAATAAAATTGTTTATTTTGCTTTCTAAGAAAATGATTTCCCCTTTTGGCATTTTGTTTTAAATAATGTTTCCGATGTTCCAAAACGCTATTTAAATTATTGAAAATCGGTTTTATGCTTTCCATGAATTGATGTTTATTATTACAACTTTTCTCCTGTATCTTTATCCATACATCATTACTATTTCCTATCTCGATGAACTGACAACTGTGACATGTAATGAGGCAACGCAACAAAAGCATATTGATTCAGAAGAAGAGGATGTCATACCCGTGGAAATCATCAAAGAAGTAGAGGACTTTGAGAACAAGCCTAAGTCCAACCTGGACAAAACTGAGATAATTAACTTGGGAGATTCTGAAACCGTTAAGGAGACCTATATCAGCATTCACTTGCCGCCGTCAGAGAAATAGGAGTTCACTCAGTTCTTGAAAGAGTATTAGGGAATCTTTGCATGGACATACGAAGATATGACCGGGTTAAGTACATCCATTGTGGCCCACAAATTGCCCACAAACCCGATGTGTCCATCAGTAAAGAGGAAACATAGGAAATTCAAGCCTGATATGAGCCTGAAAATAAAAGAGGAGGTTACTAAGCAAATGAAGGACAAGGTCCTCAAGGTAGTTGAATATTCAACTTGGCTAGCCAACATCGATCCTATTCCGGTAAGGATCCATAACTAGCCGGCATATTGTGCCTATGTTGAAGAAGAAACAGATGGGAAGCCTTGGTTCCACGACATCAAAGAGTATCTAGCAAAGAGAGAATACTCGGAGCATGAAAACCATACTCAGAAACACATGCTTCAGAGATTATCCAATCACTTCTTCCACAGTGGAGGAACCGTATATAGAAGAAAGCCTGATCTGGGACTATTAAGGTGCGTCGACGCAACAAAAGCTTCTAAGTTTCTTGAGGAAATACATGCCGGAACCTGCGGTCCGCATATGAATGGCTTTGTCCTGGCCAAGAAGATACTTAGGGCCGGCTATTTCTGGATGACCATGGAAACAGACTGCATCTGGTATTTTCAAAAGTGCTACCAATGTCAAGTACATGCGGATGTGATAAAAGTGCTTCCAAACGAGCTTAATGCAACAAGCTCACCTTGGCCCTTTGCCGCCTGGGGAATGGACGTCATTGGTCAAATCGAGCCCACCGCCTCAAATGGGCATTAATTTATTTTGGTAGCTATTGATTACTTCACCAAATGGGTTGAAGCCGCATCTTACAAAGAAGTGACTAAGAAGGTCGTTGCGGATTTTGTCTGAGACCGGATTGTTTGTTAGTTCAGAGTTCCAGAGTCCATCATCACTGACAATGCCACCAATCCTAACAGTGATCTAATGGAAGCCATGTGCGAGAATTTCAAAATCAAGCACAAGAATTCCACATCATATAGACCTCAAATGAATGGAGCCGTGGAATCCGCCAACAATAATATCAAGAAGATACCGAGGAAAATGGTAGAAAATCATAAACAATGGCACGAGAAGCTACCATTCTCTTTACTGGGATACCGTACCACAGTCCGTACATCAATCGGGGCAACTCCCTATTTGCTGGTTTATGGTACTGAATATGTTATTCCTGCCAAAGTAGAGATCTCTTCCTTAAGAATCATACAAGAAGCTGAGCTCGGCGACGCAAAATGGATAATGAGCCGTTATGAGCAGCTAGATCTCATAGTAGTATGTCACGGACAACTTTACTAGAACAGGATGTCTAGAGCCTTCAACAAAAGAGTTAAGCCAAGACAGTTCCCACCGGGGCAGCTGGTGTTAAAGAAAATTTTCCCACATCAAGATGAATCCAAAGGGAAATTCTCTCCCAATTGGCAAGGTCCTTACATTGTTCACAGAGTTCTGACAGGAAGAGCCTTCATACTCGCAGAAATGTATGGAGAAGTCTGACCAATACCAATTAATTCAGATGCAGTCAAGCGATATTATGTGTAAATTGTTTATGTTTTTCGCATATGATGTAAATTGAACTACGCTCGACCTCATTCCCATTTAAGAGGGGATACGTAGGCATCCATGTGGGTTCGGTCACAATTCAATAAAATTTCTATTTTCTCCACAGTCAGAAACTGGGCCAGAATTTTGAGGAGGGCCCTCAAAATTCCAAGGCAAGTTCAACCGATCGCAGCATATAGAGCAGTCAGAAAGGTTTCCATTCAACTGGGGCAGAAGTTTTAGGAGGACCCTCAAAATTCTACAGCAAAAGGAGTCACAATGTGTCTGATCGTGTCACCGTCACTGGTTCATCTAACCAATTTCTAAAACTATATTTTTACTATATATTTGAAAACTATGCATGCATGATTTTGAAATAAACTCTGTTTAGCAAATGCTGCACCGATAATTTGAATAGGATCTTCAGACAGAACAAAGCGAATCTAGCAAGCTAACAGAAGCACGAACTGAACTCCCTCTACAGAACTCACAATTTTTCTTTGAATGCAGGAATAAGGAATATGCACACCTTGGAATAACAGTCTTCATAACAACAAAGATACCGAACTCATTTCCAGCAAAGAAATAGTCTGCTATCATCTATTAGCTATTCTATTTGCATTGGGACTAAGCCCTGTCTCAAATCCTGCATAAGGCTAAGCTCTGCCTTCTATTTGCAAGAGACTAAGCTATGTCTCAATCTTGCATGAGGCTAAACCTTGCTCCGTATTTGCATAAGGCTAAGCATTGCCTTCACCTTACATGAGATTAAGCCCTGTCCCGAATCCTGCATGAGCCTACGCCTTGCCTCTCCATTTGCATAAGGCTAAGCTTTGCCTTATATTTGCATGAGACTAAGCTATATCTCAATCTTTCATGAGGCTAAGCACTGCCTCCCTATTTGCATAAGGCTAAGCATTGCCTTTACCTTGCATGGGACTAAGCCCTGTCCCGAATCCTGCATGAGGCTAAGCCCTGCCTCCCTATTTGCATAAGGCCAAGCATTGCTTTCAATTGGCATGGGACTAAGACATGTCCCGAATTCTACATGAGACTAATCCCTGTCTCAATCTTTGCATGGGACTAAGCACTGTCCCAAATCTTGCATGAGGCTAAGCCTTGCCTCCACATCTTCATAACGCTATTCATTACCTTCTCTCTGCATGAGACTAAGCTCAGTCTCAAATTTGGATGAGGCTAAGCCCCGCCTCCGCATTTGCATGAGGCTAAGCCTTGCCTCCCTATTTGCATAAGGCTAAGCATTTCCTTCAATTTGCAAGGGACTAAGCCCTTCCCCGAATTTTGCATGAGCATAAGCCTTGCCTCTCTATTTGTATAAGGCTAAGCACTGCCTTCACCTCGCACGAGACTAAGCACTGTCTCCCTTGCACTATCTATTTTCTTCTCTCGGGCTAAGCTCTGCCCTTAACTTCTTACAAGACTAAGCCTTGTCTTGTTGCTTCTAGCATCATATTTTTTCACCTCATGGGCTGAGATATCGCCAACTTGTCCAAAGGTGTCATCGTCTGAAGGCATCATACTCATAGACGGAATACACCTTGTGTGATGACCCAGAAGGTCATCCTAAGTAATTCCAGCTAATTCTGTGTTCCGAGGCCTCGAAAGCCTCCGTTAATCTCACCTCGATATGTGTTCACAGCACGGGCAGGTAGCCGGGGAGCTTCCATGTGAAAATTTGATAAAAATGGGATTTTTGAATTGAATGATTGAATAAAGTTGACTTTGGTAAACATTCTTGGTAAACGGACCCGGACCCGTGATGTGACGGTCCTGGAGGGTCCGTAGGAAAATATAGGACTTGGACGTATGCCCGAAATCGAATTCCGAGGTCCCAAGCCCGAGAAATAAATTTTTAAAGAAAATTATTTTCTGAAAATAATAAAGGAATTTGTAAATGAATCATTATGTGAAAACCGTGTTACTGGGTCCGTATTACGGTTCCGAAGCCTGAAACAAGTTTATTATATGTTATTTGTCCTATCTGTGAAATTTGGTGTAAAACGGACCTGATGTGGTTGGGTTCAGATCAAAATGAGGAAAATTGGAGTTAATGAACTTTTGAGGTTTTTAAAGTATTTGAACTTTGGCTTGAAAGATGATTTTATGTTCCCGAGGTCCGAATGAAATTCTGAGACCGGGAATAGTTCTGTTGTGTCAGTTATAACTTGTCTGCAAAGTTTGAAGTCGTTCCGAGTTGTGTGGGTCGGTTTGGCGCATCGTTATAGAATCCTAGAATTCCAAATTATTAAGTGTTGAATTTAGGGGTTTTGGAGGGTGATTTTGAGTTTTAGCGTGGTGTTGAGTGTTCCGTGAGCTCGAGCTAGTCCGTTTTATGATTTGGGACTTGTTGGTATTTTTGGAAGGGGACTCGGGTGGGCCCAAGTGCCTTCCGGACCCCGCACGAGGCCAAAAACCAGCAAAAATCACTGCTGGTGCACAACAACTTGTGTGACCGCAGGTGCGGTTGCCAAGCTGCAGGTGCGGGACCGCCCCTGCGGTCCCAGCCTTCGCAGGTGCGACATCCATCGCAGGCGCGACTTTTCCTCCGCTGGAGCGGGACCGGTGGTGCGGCTCCCAACTCTGAAGGTGCGAGCCTAGGGGCCCAGGCCTTCTTCAGCAGGGGCGACCATTTCCTCGCAGGCGCGAGACGGCACCTACGGTCCTGAGGTCGCATGTGCGGAAACCCTTGTTGGCAGCCCCTCTTAAATGCCCAAAATTTCGGGTTTTTCTCATTTCATCCATCTTTAACCCCCATTAGAGAGCCTCCAAGCTTGGGCAACACCTTCCACGACCACCCACTGTAAGAGGTAAGTTAAAACCCCATAAAACTTCTAATTTTAACATTAATTCCTAGTTTAACTCACTACTAAATCATCTAAAGATCATGGAATTAGTTAGTAACTTTAGGGTTCTTGAGAATTTCGTGATTTTCCATGTTAGACCACGAATCCTTGTATAAATTACATAACTTCAATCCTTAGACTCCGGGTGATTGATTCCTTCGTGAATTTTCAAAAATCTGAACGTGTGGGCCCGGGGTCGAAATTTAGTATTCTCGGAAAGATAGTAGGAAATGTATAATTTGGCTTGGGAATTGGTTTATTGAGT
>ML278891.1:389-23273 GCA_005239495.1 Nicotiana undulata
TGGGACCTCGGAATTCGATTCCGAGCATATGTCCAAGTCCCATATTTTCCTACGGACCCTCCGGGACCGTCGAATCACGGGTCCGGGTCTGTTTACCAGAAATGTTGACCAAAGTCAACTATATTCATTTATTAATTATCAAAACTCATTTTCATCAAATTTTCACATCATAGCTTCCCGACTACACGCCCGGGCTACGCACGCATATCGAGGTGAGACTAACGGAGGATCTCGGAGCCTCGGAACACAGATATAGCTTAAATTACATAAGATGACCGTTTGGGTCATCACATGATGCAGCAATTGCTGGTGATGGTGAAGGCGGGGATGAAGCTGATGGAGTCGAATGATGAGAAACAACAACATCGAATGCAATATTGGTGGGAGGATGCTCTCCAACCAAAGATGTCAAGGATCCGGTACTCAGCCCTGCCAGACATAACAACTGGGGCTCGGAAACGGGAATCGACATTATCTACCAGGTCAAACTCTCCCCACAATGCCGAGACATCGTCCTCGGTTGATGAAACTGGCTCAACAGGTCGAGCATCCTGTTGAGACGATGGGGATCATCCCCTTCTATGTAGAGAAGCTTCCTTATCACTAGCTTCTTCATTGTCATCAATCATCATAGTGTCTAGGACCGTCCCATAAGGAGAAGCAGTCACCATCACCACCGGAGATGATTCAGGGGCATCCGTTTTTTCCCTTTTATTCTTTCCCCCGGCCGCAGAGGAACGTCTTCTCTTTGGTTGCTTGTTCTCTGGCCCGGGACTCCATGAAGAAACGTTTGCGCCCGAAGCAGGCTTGGAGATTCCTGTTCGAGTAAGTGCCTCTTGAAGTAGCCTCGCCGCATCAACATGGTCAGCCAAAACATCCTCCTCGGGGACATCAACTGACCCGCAAGTAAACCTAATGTCATGAACAAAGTTAGGAGGGTTCAACCAACTTATTCACATAGAAAATAAAAACAAGGTAATTTATAGTTAGCATGATTTTTGGCCCTCCACCCGTACTTAAGGGCCAATTCTTTCCATAAGCGAGTCTCGGGTGCCGTAACGTCCAAGATCTTCTGAACCTACCGGTCCAAGCCTTCTACCACCGGTGGGATCCTTCGAGTCGCTGTAACATACGAAAGTTGAAGGATCAATACATGCATGAACGAATATTTAGTAAGAGAAAATATATTTAAAAAAATCTTATGAGTACGATTCCAAGCACTCGGAAAGGATGATGTCGTTGACGAAATGATATTATTGGTGACAGTTACAATGAACTGTTTCGTCCACCCACGGTTGTTGTCATCATCCATGCTAGTCAACAGAGCATGGTGGCCACATTTATAGAGGTTTATAATACCTCCCTGGATAATCTTGGGGGAATAAATGTTCATCATACGAGCGAATGATAGCTCCTCCCCAGTTTCCTGACATAGGTGTTGAAGGCAGGCAACTGTCCTCTGCGCTCAAAGAAAACACACAAAGTAAAGGGATACGTATACAAATATGTAAATCCTTCCCTGGAGAGGGTCACTCGCTCCGATAGGTCAGGAGCAATGGTATCCAATTCATGACATCGACAATCTTCATTCTTTCACAGTTGGAATACTGGAAGGATGGATGGAAGAAGGATACTTACTAACAACCCATGTACGAGGGTTAGCAGTAGGAAATTTTTCTTCAAAATCCTTTGTGGTGTTAAGTTTCCTTGGGATGATGGAACCCACCGTCGAAGGAGCAGAGTCCTCAGTTTTCTTCTTTCCCTTTGAAGAACTAGCACGTTTTGAAGCCATTGGAATAGAAGGAAGGAAAATTTCTGGTTCGAAGAGGAATAGAGAGGAAATAAAGATGCAAGTTAGATGTTTGAGAAATTTTGAAGTACATAAGAGGAGGATGATGCGTATAAGTAAAGTTTTGTTGACTAAATTCATGACCATGATTACCTCGATAAACGGCAAAAGCTAAGCTAAACCATGGGTTGACGCGTGTTCGGAGCATTAAATGCGGAGAGACGTGCATCTAATCAACTGTCAGAAGACTGCATGGGGAGTTATAGTAATTCCCGCAAAAAAATTCTACCAACTTTCCGGTAACACAAGATTGTGTCACCGGAAAGCAGGGGGACTATTCATATAGGAAAAAATACGACATGACACATGGGCGCTTAAAGGAAGGACACGTGGAGCCCAAGATGGGGATGGCCACCGAACATAACTATTTCGCTTGTCACCGGAAGGAATAACAATCATAAAAGAGTATTAAATGCTTCGCGCCCGATAACATTTAATACAAAATATTTTGCAGCATTAAGGATGATGGTCCGTTTCATGAAATTTGGCATTTATGTCTAACGTTACATCTTCATCAATGATCCTCATAATTGACATTAAAGAAGGGCATGATCCAAGGTCTTCTCCTTCCCTAAACATAGCTATAAACCTAAACATAGCTATAAATAGGGAGCTCAGTTATCATTGTGAAAAAATAAAATTTTAATATAATTTTGCTTTCTCGCATTTTGATCTCATCATTATTGTGCTCGGAAACCTTGTTCCCGGACTCGTTAGCTCTGCCGTTCCATCTGTATTTTAAGGCTAAGTATTTTATATTTAATTAATTATTTCATTATTTTTTTGATCAAATTAATTCACTTATTTAAAAACCATGAACAAATTCAATTGTACTGTTTTACAGATAAATACTCGAGTGCGGTAGTGATCTAAAAAGGAGACAGAAGAGTCCCACACTTCTGCCGTCTCTTTCCCCTATTTCCACGTGAATAATATGAAATTATAGGTTCAGTTACTTCTCCATATCATTTTATTGTTATATGTGAGGCGTAATCCATGCTCTTGGTCCTGTATATTAATTAGAAGACGTAGATACGGTGGATGTTAACACCTACAAGGTTACATGAACTAGGGGTGTGCTGGTTCTCTAGCTACTCTTTTTAAGTTTTTTCTTTTAAATACTTTTTAGAATGGTTGTAATTTATAATTTTAATTTTACTAATAAGTCAATTTCCTATGTGAGGAAATTATTTGAATAAAGGATATGGAGGATGCATGGTAAGATAAGATACGGGGTCCAATAAACCAAGAAGTATTTTACTCATATATTTAATTTTTGTCATCATGTAAAATTATAAACTTTCGTACTTATCGTGTGGGTTTTAAGTATTAAAAAAATATTATTTAAAAAAAAATGAAGTAATCGCGTCTGGTTTTGTTCCAAAAATTGGCCAAGTTGACCTTTAGTAATATTGGAGCAATGATAAGTAAATTGAGACATATACAGTAATTAGTATGAAAGTTAACTTGCTAACAATGGGATTTGAAGAAAACAAAACTCAGGTAAAATATTTCTATTCTGTATATATGACCAATTCTTTTTGGATTTCAAGTTTTATCTAAGTTATATTGCCACATAATATATATATATATATATNCAAAAAAAACTCGGGTTGGAGCTCATTGATACCACAAAAAGTGTAGATTCTCAGTATTATAGCAAGCTAACATCGTATCTAAGGCGTTATCGCATACTGGGTTGCTCGTTTCGGCTCCAAATCATCAAATTTTCAACTTTCAAAAAAAAAAATACGAAAATGCCAGGCATAAGAGACGGAAGTGGGGTAGTTGCTTAAAGGAATGAGTTTAACTAAGTGGGAGAGTGACAGTGTAGCACATGAGTTCAGTGGTAAGACGACTGCCTATCTTGAGGAGAAGTTGGAGTGATTTGAGAATTTCAGTGGACGGTGATTAGGTACACGAGCTTAAACAAAATGTTGGTTATTCGGTGGAAGGTTGGATACAACAGGAAGGAGTTGTTAGGGGTGAAGAAGGATGCATGTGGCGGCGAATTTAAAGATGTTGGAGCGCATCATAGAGAAGCAGGACGAGGTGCCTCCAACAAATCTTGCTCCAGTGGACTTCATGATGACGCCAGGCTTCCAGGAGGTCATGGGCCGTATGATGAGATTTATGGACACTATGTCCCAGGCTGGTTTGTTTCCAGCGGATCCTGCCACTTCTCAGGCGGGAGAGGGAGTCTAGACCCCTACTGCCCAGGCTGCAGGTCAGACATCAGCATTACATCATACCCCGGGTACACTGCCTGTGGGAGGGGCCCAGCCAGTAGCAGCAGCACCTGAGCTCAGACCAGCTGTGGACGGCGATCCGTAGAAGCTATTGGATAGAAGGACTACATTGCACCCTACGGTCTTTGGGGGCGAGCAAGGAGAGGATGCCCAGGACTTCATTGATAGGTGCAGGGACAGACTGCACAATATGAGGATATTGGAGTCCCATGGAGTTGACTTCCCTACTTTTCAACTGGATGGAAGGGCCCGCAGATGGTGGCAGTCCTATATTCTTGGCAGACCGGCAGGTTCTCCTCCTGTCACCTGGGAGCAGTTTACTCGGATGTTCCTGCATAGGTATATACCACCCTCTGAGAGGGAAGAGCTGCGGTACCAGTTTGAGCAGCTAGAGCAGCGCCAGATGTCAGTGACGGATTATGAGGCTAGATTTTTCAGAGTTATCTCGCCATGCGCTCCTGATACTACCTACAGAGGCTGAGAGAGTGCGGAGGTTCGTAGCAGGGTTGCATCCAGGTATTAGGGCCAACATGGCCCGAGATGTGGAGATGGGGACTCCTTATCAGCTGGTAGTGAAGATTGCTCACAAGATCGAGGGTTATCGGTCGAGGATCAGAGAGCCGGTGCAGCAGGATAAGAGAGCCAGATTCTCCGGTGATTTCAGAGGCGCCCCAGCTAGGGGCAGATGTCAGTTTGGCAGGGGCTAGCCCAGCAGGCCCCCATATTCAGCACCACCACCTCCTCGTGGTGCCCCAGTGAGGCCTTACTTCAGTGCTATGTCCTGAGGGTTCTCACCGTCTCCCAGTTTTTCAGGGTTCTTCTTCAGGGCAGCAGGCCATGCCACCAGTGAGATGTTATGAGTGCGGGGATTCCGGCCATATCAGGAGGACTTGTCCCAGGTTTCAGGGCAAGGCAGTACATCAGGGTTATCAGCCTATGAGTCCAGCACCAGCGGCCCGGCCACCTAGAGGTTGAGAACATGCCGGCAGGGGTCGTCCTAGAGGTGGAGGCCAGTCAGGGGGAGGTCAGTCTGCTCCTGTTCACTCTAGTGGAGCTCAGTCTTCCAGTGCTCCAGCTAGATTCTATGCCATTCCGTCCATATCAGATGTAGTGGCCTCAGACGCCGTGATCACAGGTATTATTTCAGTATGTGGTAGAGAGGCTTCAATATTATTTGATCCAGGATCCACCTATTCATATGTTTCAGCATTATTTGCTCATTTTCTGGATGTCCCTCGTGAGTCCTTGGGTTCACCTATATATGTGTCCACTCCTGTAGGCAATTCTGTGGTGGTAGACCGGGTTTACCGGTCTTGTGTGGTTACATTATGTGGATTCGATACCAGAGCGTACCTTTTATTGCTCGACATGATCGATTTTGAGGTTATTCTAGTCATGGATTGGCTATCTCTTTATCATGTCGTGCTAGATTGCCATGCCAAGACAGTTACTTTAGCCATGCCCGAGTCGCCTAGGTTGGAGTGGAGAGGTTCCTCAATTAGTGCAACCAGCCGGATTATTTCATTCCTGAAGGCTCGACATATGGTCGGGAAGGGTTGTCTGGCCTACCTTGCTTATGTGCGGGACACCACCGCCGAGTCTCCGACGATCGATTCAATGCCTGTTGTTCGAGATTTGCTGATGTATTTCCTTCAAACCTTCCGGGCATGCCTCCGGATCGTGATATTGATTTCTCTATTGATGTAGCTCCAGGTACTCAGCCTATTTCCATTCCCCCCTACCGTATGGCTCTGAAGGAGTTGAAGGAGCAGCTTGAGGAGTTGTTAGCTAAGGGGTTTATCAGACCGAGTGTATCGCCGTGGGGTGCTCCAGTCCTATTTGTGCAGAAGAAGGATGGGTCCATGCGGATGTGTATTGATCACCGCCAGTTGAACAAGGTCACCATTAAGAACAAGTATCCTTTACCGCGCATCGATGGTTTGTTTGACCAGTTGCAGGGTGCTAGGGTGTTTTCTAAGATTGATTTGAGATCGGGGTACCACCAGTTGAAGATTCGGGCCTCGGATGTTCCGAAGACTGCTTTTCGTACGAGATATGGCCATTATGAGTTCCTGGTAATGTCCTTTGGCTTGACTAATGCCCCAGCAACATTTATGGACTTGATGAACAAGGTGTTCAGGCCGTATATTGATTCTTTTGTCATTGTCTTTATTGATGACATTTTGATTTACTCACGTAGCCTGGGGGAGCACGAGCAGCATTTGAGAGTTGTGCTCCAAAACTTGCGAGAACAGAAGCTATATGCTAAGTTCTCCAAGTGTGAGTTTTGGTTGGATTCCGTGTCATTCTTGGGACATGTGGTATCCGGAGAGGGTATCAAAGTTGATCCTAAGAAGATTGAGGCAGTTCAGAGTTGGCCGCGTCCTGCTTCAGCTACAGAGATCAGGAGCTTTTTGGGCCTTGCAGGCTATTATCGCCGATTTGTGGAAGGGTTCTCTTCTATTTCAGCTCCTTTGACTAGATTGACTCAGAAGAATGCCCCGTTCCGATGGTCCGACTGGTGTGAGGCGAGCTTTCAGAAGCTCAAGACAACATTGACCTCAGCACCAGTTCTAGTATTGCCTTCCGGTTCTGGGATGTATACAGTATATTGCGACGCTTCACGCGCTGGCTTGGGGTGTGTGTTGATGCAGGAAGGGAGAGTTATTGCTTATTCTTCGCTCCAGGTGAAGGTTCATGAGAAGAATTATCTTGTGCATAATTTGGAGTTGGCGGCGATTGTTCATGCTCTTAAGATTTGGAGGCACCATTTGTATGGGGTGTCCTATGAGGTTTATACGGATCACCGCAGCTTACAACACTTGTTCAAACAGAGGGATCTTAATTTGAGGCAGCACAAGTGGCTTGAGTTGCTGAAGGATTATGACATCACCATTCTTTATCATCCGGGCAAGGCGAATGTGGTAGCAGATGCTTTGAGCAGGAAGGTGGAGAGTATGGGTAGCTTGGCTTATATTGCAGCAGAGGAGAGACCTCTAGCCTTAGACATTCAGTCCTTGGCTAATCGCCTGGTAAGATTAGACCATTCAGAGCCTCGTCGAGTCTTAGCACATGTGGTTGCTCAGTCTTCGTTATTGGGTGAAATTAAGGCTCGACAGTTTGATGATCCGTGCTTGGCAGAGCTTCGGGAGACAATGGTTTAGGGTGGTGCCAAGGAGGTTACTATTGGTGATGATGGTGTTCTGAGACTTTAGGGCCGTTTATGTGTTCCTAATATTGATGGCCTGAGGGAGAGGATTCTAGAGGAGGCACACAGTTCTCGGTATTCTATTCATCCTGGGGCTACGAAGATGTATCGTGATTTGAAGCAGCATTTCTGGTGGAGGCGGATGAAGAAGGATATAGTGGAGTATGTGGCTAGGTGTCTTAATTTCCAGCAGGTGAAGTATGAGCACCAGAGTCCAGGAGGCCTACTTCAGCAGATGCCCATTCCTGAGTGGAAGTGGGAGCGCGTCACTATGGACTTTGTGGTTAGGTTGCCTCGGACTTTGCGGAAGGTTGACGCGGTTTGGGTCATTGTGGATAGATTGACCAAATTGGCGCATTTCATTCCAGTGGATACTACTTATACTTCTGAGAGGTTGGCCCAGATCTACATTCAGGAGATAGTCCGGTTGCACGGTGTACCGGTGTCCATTATATCAGATCAAGGTCCTCAGTTCACCTCGCACTTCTAGAGAGCGTTGCATAGTGAGATGGGTACCCAGATAGATCTCAAACAACATTCCACCCTCAGACTGATGGTCAGTCGGAGCGTACAATTCAGATATTTGAGGACATGCTCAGGGCATGTGTGATTGACTTCATAGGTTAGTGGGACCAGTTCCTGCCTTTGGCCGAGTTTGCTTACAATAATAGTTATCAGTCCAGCATCGAGATGACTCCATTTGAGGCTTTGTATGGTCGGCGATGTCGTTCTCCTATCGGGTGGTTTGAGCCTGGCGAGGCTAAGTTATATGGCACCGACCTGGTGAGAGATGCTTTGGAGAAAGTGAAGTTGATTCAGGAAAGGCTCCGCACAACATAACCCAGACAGAAGAGTTACGCGGATCAGAAGGCGCGTGATGTATCATTTATGGAGGGAGATAAGGTTCTGTTGAAAGTCTCGCTAATGAAGGGTATTATGAGGTTCGGGAAGAAGGGCAAGCTGAGCCCGAGGTTTATAGGTCCTTTCGAGGTATTGAGGCGAGTTGGAGAGGTTGCTTATGAGATTGCTTTACCTCCCAGTTTATAAGGAGTTCATCCGGTGTTTCATGTATCCATGCTCCGGAGGTACCACGCCAACTTCTCTCACGTGGTTGATTTCAGCACTATTCAGTTGGATGAGAAGTTGGGCTACGAGGAGGAGCCAGGTGCTATCATTGATAGGCAGGATCGCCAGTTGAGATCCAAGAGAGTTTCTGCCGTATAGGTCCAGTGGAGGGGCCAACCAGTCGAGGAGGCGACTTGGGTGTCCGAGGAGGACATGCGGAGCATATATCCACATTTATTCAGCACTTCAGGTATGATTCTAGACCCGTTCGAGGACGAACGTTCGTTTAAGAGGTGGAGAACGTAACGACCCTACCAGTCGTTTTGCGTATTAGGACCCCATTTCCCTAAATAAGACTTACCATAGCGGCTTATGATGATTTATGACCTGGGGGGACGGGTGGTTCGGGATTCGGAAGTGTTTAGAGTGATATATGAACACTTGGTTTCTTAAGGCAAATTTGACTTCGGTCAACATTTTGAGTAAACAACCTCGGAATCGAGTTTCGATGGTTCCACTAGCTTTGTATGATAATTTCGGACTTGGACGTATGTTCGGAATGGGTTTTGGATTACTCGGGAGCGTTTCGGCGCCAAATAGTGAAATATGATTCCTTAAGTTTAAGAATTTAGGTGTGGAACGTGTTTTTGTGTTATCAAGGTCCGAACGGAATTCCGGAATCGGGAATAGTTCCATTATGTCATTTATGACTTGCCTGCAAAATTTGGTATCATTCTGAGTAGTATAGGTTGCTTCGGCGCATTGAAAGCGAATTCTAGAACTTTAAGTTCAAAGTTTGATTCAATTTGGTTTTGGGGTCGAATTCTTAGTTTCGTTGTTGTTTTTCACGTTCCGAAAATTCGAGCGAGTCCGTATCATGAATACAGACTTGCCAGTGCCTTTGGACGAGGTATCGAGGGGCTTGGGTGAGTTTCGGACCCCTCGGAGTTAAATTCAAAACACCAGATTTTTCACTGACTGGTTTCCTTCAGTGCGATCGCGGGTGCACTAATGTGATCGCACAGAAGAGTTGGCAGGGGTGTGGGGAATGCCCTGTGCGATCGCATGGCCCTGTGTGCATTCACACATGGGTTATTTATGGCCTAGCCTAATTTTGTTCTCCGCGTTCGCACCCCCTCCCCCGCAATCGCACAGGCCTGGCCCAGTTTGTTCTTCGCGATCGCATGTACCCCTCAGCGGTCGCACAGTAGGTCCTCAGGGACCTTGACCAGTTGACTTCCGCGATTGCACTGCCCCAGCTGCGATCGCACACAAGGGGCAGCTGGGCAGTGTTAGTTTTAAACGGGACTTAGTCCCATTTAGCCATTTTTCTTCACTTGGGGCGATTTTGGGAGCTTTCAAAGAGGATATTTCACCTAGAAACTGAGAGGTAAGTGATTCCCACTATAATTTAAGTTGAATACCTGAATGTTTAGGTATATTAACACACTAATTAGTGGAAAATCATGGGTTAGAGTAAAAAACCTAGGTTTTATGAAAAACTTGGGGAATACCGATGAATTTGCCATGGAATCGCACAAAAATTATATATTAATGATCCTTAGGTTATGGGTAATTGATTCCTTCAAAATTTTTCGGAATCCGAGCATGTGGGCCCGGGGGTGTATATTAGGATTTTTCAAAGTAAGGTGAAATAACTAAGTAAATCGGAGAATTCCATACTTTTGAGTATAAATTGATATATTTATGTAATATTTGGCTAGTTTCGAGTCCTTGGGTGACGAGTTCGGAGTTTCGGGCGCTTTCTTGACCCGGGGAGTAGGTTCGACACGAGTTGAGTCTCCTTTCTAATCTTGTAAGAGGAAATTGTCCCCATAGATATTAAAAATGATTGCTTGTCCTTATTTGCGGGGGCTACGCACGCACGAGGTGACGAGAGTCCGTGCGTAGCTACTATCATGCCTTGTAGGGTAGTTTAGGACTCACCAACATGATTTATGTGTTGTATCCGCGATCTTGTATGTGGACTAGGTAGTTTAATATCCTGGGAATTTGCATATATGAAGGCCTATGAGGTTATGTTTCGAAATTGGTATTATTGAATCCCTTTTATGCTGAAAGGACCCCTGTTAATTATCTGAATTCCCTGAGGATTATGTATATGTATATGGGAACCCGAGTTGCATGAATGATTCGCGAGCGGGCAGCCCTCTTATTACGACAACCGCATCGCATGTTCGATTCGCGAGCGGGGCAGATAGATGCATCTATGGTTAGCTCCGTTCGACCCTCGACAATGCACATTTACTTTTCACCCCGTATTGGCCGTACGTTCACGACCTGTTATATGTTTGATAGATTATGAGAAGCCCTGTAATTGAACTGTTGATTTTGGGAAACAGAGAGGGTTAAACAACTTGTATACCATGGAAAGAGGTAGTGCGAGGGTACTAGAGAATGATATTTGATGCTCATTTCTTTATTACTATTCATTTCTACTATTATTGTTTCGCCTGTATATACATATTTCATATTGTTTGACCCTAGTAAGTATCAAGTCGACCTCTCGTCACTACTCATTCGAGATTAGACTGGATACTCACTGGGTACATATTTGTTTATGTACTCATGCTACGCTTCTGTACTTAAGTGTACAGGTTCTGAGGCGGGTGCATCTGGTTATCAGACCGGAGCTAGATTCTGATTTTAGTTAGACCTGACTTCACGGTGAGCTGCTTCTCCTGATGATCCTCGGCAGCACCATGAAGCTTCTTTTGCTTATTTCCCGTCTATTTCTCTCAAACAGTGGGACTGTATATTATATCTTTTGTATATTCTGTTAGTATGCCCGTAGGACTTGTGACACTAGTTCCTGACTCACACGTGATAGCTATTATGGATTACGTGACTGTATATATCATGACCCACGCCTATTTATGATTGCTTTTGGCTAAAACTGGTTAATTATTCTTTTCGGAAATGTTTTGAGCTTTAAAAACTTGGCTTATGTTGCAATGTTTAATTCAAGGTATTCCGACTTATTTTTTGGTTAAAACTCATGGATAAAAAATGCCTATTGGCTGTTTTTACTATGTTCTATGTTATTTCGTGACTATTTTGCGATTTAATTAATTTTGCTATTTTCTTATCTATGAGTGTGCTAAATTTTTTAGTAAAATAGAGAAAATTATTATTTTATGAATAATTAATATTTTTAGTTGTTATAAAAAATGGTAATTAGTTATTTTTTACTGTGGTATATGTACTTTTATGATTGTTTTGTGATTAAATCAATTTGTTATTTTTTATCCAGATTATATTAATTATGTGCTAAAAGATTAGTAAAATAGATAAATTATTATTTTGGGAATAGTTAATCTTATTTAGATGTTATTGTTGTACAATACCAGAAAATGAGCCTGTTGCAACAATTTATTTGTAACGGTTATAGAACCGTTGCTATAGAACCTATATAGCAACGATTATAACCGTTCCAGTAGAATGTGGATGATATCAACACACTTTTGATATAAAATCATTACCATTGAAGTGAAACCGTTACCATAGCACTTTTTAAACGGTCGATTTAGAACGGATTTTTGGGAAAACAGGTAACAGAACGGTTTTTGGTTCCCTTCTAAATTTTATTAAACTCGCCAAACAAAAATAATTTTGTGTAATTAATTAGAAAAATAAAAATATAAAAGTTTCTAATTTAATTAGGCCATACAGCCGTCGATATCCCCAAAGTCCCAAACCCCTAAATCGCCTCTGACGATACCATAGCCCCATCTCCGACCAAAATCTCCACCCTCTTTCAGCCATAAAACTTCCACCAAAGCATTATGTAAAGACCACCTTCTTCCCCTGTTAAACCAACATCGATTGCTCGACGAAAACCCATATTTCAATCTCTCTGTTAGAGAAAAGGAAATTGGGTAAAAACCTTTTTGGTGATATCCGACTGCTCGAAGGTTAAATTTCTGAATTTTTTTGGCGTCTGAAACTCCAAGGAAACAAAGAAACTAACATCATTCCAAGACTTAGGATTTGAGCGAGTGAAATCACAGGTACTTTCTTTCTCTCTGGTTTTTTCGCCTACTTTTAATGTGCTCTCTTTAATTTTTGTCAAATAAGGGTACAAATGGGTATTCTCTAAATCTCAAAGCCTAAGTTTTGCTATATTCAGTAAATCTCCTCCATTTTACTAATTTAGTTGATTATTTATTTCACTATTTCTTCCTAGTATTATTCCCTATTTGTTTTTCCCCTTTTTGAATTTGTGGTCCTCTTTTTAATTTCATCAATCTGTATTGATTTCATGTGTAGATTTCATGGGGTTTGTTGTTTTGTTTAAGGAATGCATGTGTCACAACCCAAATTTCCCTCTGTTTGGTATCGTGATGGCACCTAGTCTTAGGGACTAGGTAAGCCTAACATTTAGAGAAACAACAACAATAATACAAGAAATCTAGCAGTCTCGATAGGGAAATCTTGACAGAATTACAATGTTCCCAAAACCGGTAATACAAGTCATAAGCTCTACAAATTTATTCTAAAATCTTTAATTACCACTGTTCGGAATGAATACAACAGGGTATGAATAATAAATACAAAAAAAGAAGGTGACTACGAAGCCTGCGAACGTAGAAGCAGGTTACCTTGAGTCTCCCCGTCAATGATCCACACAACTACTAACAATAATTACCTGGATCTGCACACAAAAATGTGCAAAAGTGTAGTATGAGCACACCACAGCGGTGCCCGGTAAGTATCAAGACTAACCTTGGTGGAGTATTGACGAGGACTAGTAAAGACACCTCTGGTCTAATAATATAAGCAACCATGAATATAGAAATGACTGAAAACAACACCTATCTATAGACTTCACGATGTAATTAAAAACAATGACAATATAATACGGAAGAAATTTCAGAAAATCAATCAACGAAACAACATAATAATACACAGAAGAATGAATAGCAAAACAAGCCAAACTGGAAGAAAACCACGACACATAGAAAAACACTAGTAACTCGACTCTGCCTCAGTTTGTTCACATCGGGCCTTAGCCACTAAAATCAATAAACTGGTGGAAACTTTTAAACAGCAGTTCATATTGATAACTTTGAAAATATAATCATTTCAGTATAGAAAGATCTCCTTTGAAACATACTTTCTCTAAACGTATATATGTATTTTTAATAATGAGAAATACTTAGTACATAGTTTCTTTCAAAATACGTAATTTCCAAATATACCTTCCCAATAAATGACTTCCAAATATCATTCTCTGCAAGACAAATGCTTTTCAAATATACCTTCGAAATAAAAGTCCTTCAAACATAATCTCCTTCGAATCCATTACTTTTTCAATAATACTTTTCAATAAGATCTTTTGATCATAATCTCCTCAAGATAAATCTACCGGAACTCAGTCCGTAACTCAGAAATTGTCATACGGTAAAGGGGGAATATCAAGTCTTGTCAATAATGCAGTAAGGGAACAATATGAATATCCAAATTGAAGCAACGGAATAATAAAACTTAAACAAATGCAGTAAATATCAAACAGGAACAACGGAGATAATAACACAAAGATAAGTGCATGGCATCACCCTCGTGCTTTTACTCTCGTTCTCACCATAAATCAAATGAAACGGCACGACATCACCCTTCGTGCTTTTACTCTCATCCTCACCAAATAATAATAGAATCGGCACGACATCACCCTTCGTGCTTTTACTCTCAATAATATGGCACGACATCACCCTTCGTGCTTTACACTCTTTCCTCACATGATAATGAATATCAAAAATGGCACGTCATCACCCTTTGTGCTTTACACTCTTTCCTCACATGATAATTGTCACGACCCAAATTCCCAACCTTAGGGATCGTGATGGCGCCTAACACCACACTTGCTAGGCAAACCAATGTTAGAGTTCGATTAACTATTTTTCTTAATTAATTACTTAAGCATAATTAAATAAATTCAAAATGAACTTAATTAGAATAATTCCCGACAATAATAAAATAGAATAATAATAATGACGAATTAAATAAAGCGAACCACTAACTAACTATAATAATAACTCTAAAACTACCCCAGGGTCTGGTGTCACAATCCACGAACTACTAAAGAATACTACAAATAAAGGCCGAAAGAAATAGTGTAACTGTTCTGAATATAGTAAAACAATATAAGTATAAGTAGGAGAAGACTCTCGGAATCTGCGAACGCCGGCAGATGTACCTCGTGTCTCCAAATGAATTGGTGGTCGTCCTGAAATCCTTTACTGCAGACTAGTACCTGGATCTGTGCAAAAGAGCATAGAGTGTAGTATCAGTACAACCGACGCCATGTACTGAGTAAGTGCCGAGCCTAACCTCGGCGAAGTAGTGATGAGGCTAAGGCGGGGCTTCAACAATATAATCTCTAACAACAAAAAATAATAAATCAAGAAAGAAATCTAAACAAATAGATAAATAACTGCAGCAACAAAACAAAATAACTCAGCTATAACCAATACTCAAATAAATTTCCAAATTTCCAAACTTTAACTTAGAATAGAAATAGTGCTAAAATATTTAAAGAGTAGTAAAATTGACATTTTAACCTTTCAAAACTTTTATTTTCTTTTTCTTTAAAAATCGGAAAAAAATGTCCTCCCTTATCGCTCCTTGTTGCGGCGTGCAACCCGCTCCCACCTGTCCTCCCTTATTGCTTCTCCCGAAAATATCACCCTTATTACTCCTGTTGCGGGGTGCAACCCGATCCCACCTGTCCATCCTTATCACACCTTGTTGCGGCGTGCAACCCGCTCCCACCAGACATATCATATCAATTAATTCATAAATTTCACAATTCAGGCCAAGCCTTTCACAATATTTTTGTCTCAACAGTTATAAATAATAAATTGCATTTTTCTCATAACTTCATCAATATCCTCTCAACCATGACACCAACAAGAATATCAAAATATATATGTATTTATTTCGTAAAAACAATGCCAAACCTCTAAACCATTTTTATATCACAAGGAAACCAGCTCAAACAACCAATATTCTTTCCAAATAGTCACAACAATATCTAACAACAAATCAACAAGGCCAAATAGTCATAGAAATAATAATGAACATATAACAATTAATATAATGATCTAATATGTGGGGAATGGGAAAGGAGATCATGTTTAACAACCAATTTGGGTGGTGCACCGATAGTCGTCACCTCACCTATACACCACGCCCATGCATTTCACATAGCAAACAAGTGGGGAGTCCTATTCCCTCAAGCCAAAGTTAGACCAAACACTTACCTCAATTCCGCAAGCCACTCACTGCTCAACTATTACTTTTACTTTTGAATTCACCTCTAACTTGCTCGAATCTATGAATTGAGGATGAAGATTGGTGAAGAAATATCGTTTTTAGGGCTGGAACCTCGAAAAATTGGAAAAGAAAAGGTTCTGCCTGGTTTTTAAAGCCTTTTTATATTAACTGGACATGGATTCTACGCGATCGCGGGCCCAGGGTTGCGTTCGCATAGGCTCAACATCCCAGCCCTATGCAATCGCGAGCCTAGGGACGCATTCACACTGCCTAACGACTACCCAACCCCCAACCCTGCCTGACTCTATGCGATCGCGACCTTCTTGGTGAGTTCGCGTAGGGTAACCTTTCCCCCTCTTTGCGTTCGCACCCCTAACTATGCGATCGCGTATAACAAAAAAAATAGGGCCCTCAACCTTTACTCTATGTGATCGCGGAACTCCCTATGCGATCGCATAGAGCAAAATACCTGGGCACCAGCAATGAAAAACTAGCAGCTTTTTAGCATGTTCAAAACCTCTCGTGGCCTATCTGAAAATCACCCGAGCCCTCGGGGCGCCAAACAAATCATGCACGCAATTTTAAAATCATCATACGGACTAGCCCGTGCGATAAAATCATGAAAATAACATGTAAATCTATGAATTAAGCCTCAAAACTCATCGTTTTCAACAAGAACTCTTAAAGTTCATAATTTCTCAACCGGATGTCCGAATCACGTCAAACGAACTCCATTTTTTCACCAAATTTCACAATTAACCTTTAAATATCATAACAAAGCTGTACCGGGCTCCGGAACCAAAATACGAGTCCGATACCAATGATTTTAAATGTTATTTCTTTTCTTTAATTCATAAACAGTTCAGCAAAATAATTTTTTTCAAAGATTGATTTCTAAGGTTTGGGAAATCGAAATTCATTTCTGGGCACACGCCCGAGTCCCATATTTTTTTGCGGACCTCCCGGGATCGTCAGAACACGAATCCGGGTCCGTTTACTCAAAATGATGACCAAAGCCAACTTTTATCAATTTTAAATTCTGAAAATCTTTATTTCTCATATTTTCACATAAAAGTTTTCCGGTTTCACGCCCGGAATGCGCACGCAAATCTAGGTATTTAATTTTAGTCTTTTATGGCTATTTAGCATGGAACTGAGTCTAATTTTATAAAATGAACCCTTGGTTCATCACAATCTCCACCTCTAAAACACATGTTCGTCCTCGAACGGACATAGAACATTACCTGAAGTGGCGAACAAGTGTGGGTATCTACTCTGCATGTCTAACTCAGACTTCCAAGTAGTTGCCTTAACGGGCTGGCCTCTCCATTGCACTCGAACTGAAGGAAAACTCTTAGATCTCAATTGGAGAACCTGTCGGTCCAAAATAGCTACCAGCTCCTCCTCATAAGTCAAGTCTTTGTCCAACTGGACAGAGCTGAAATCTAACACGTGGGACGGGTCACCATGATATTTACGGAGCATAGACACATGGAATACCAGATGAACTGAGGATAACCCTGGAGGAAATGCAAGTCTGTAAGCTACCTCTCCCACCTTATCAAGAATCTCAAACGGCCCGATATACCTAGGGCTCAACTTGCCCTTCTTCCCAAACCTCATAACACCCTTCATGGGAGACACACGAAGCAATACTCTCTCTCCAACCATGAATGCTACATCACGAACCTTACGATCGGCATAACTCTTTTGCCTAGACTGAGCTGCACAAAGTCTCTACTGAATAATCTTGACCTTATATAAGGCCTCCTGAACTAAGTCTGTACCCAGTAGCCTAGCCTCTCCCGGATCGAACCATCCAACTAACGACCTGCACCATCTACCATATAATGCCTCATAAGGAGCCATCTGAATGCTCAACTGATAACTATTATTATAAGAAAACTCCGCTAACGGCAAGAACTGATCCCAGGAAGCCCCAAAGTCAATAACACAAGCACGAAGCTTGTCCTCCAATATCTGAATGGTACGCTCGGACTGCCCGTCAGTCTAAGGGTGAAATGCTGTACTCAACTCCACTCGGGTACCCAACTCACGCTGAACTGCCCTCCAAAAATATGAAGTAAACTGCGTACCCCGATCAGAGATGATAGACACGGGCACCCCATGAAGGCGAACAATCTCCCGAATATACAACTCAGCCAACCGCTCTGAAGTATAAGTACTAGCCTCAGGAATGAACCTATCCACAATAACCCAAACTGCATCAAATTTCTTCCGAGTCCGTGAGAGCCCAACAATGAAGTCCATAGTGATACGCTCCCACTTCCACTCAGGAATCTCTATTTGCTGAAGCAAACCACCAGGTCTCTGATGCTCATACTTTACGTGCTGACAATTTAAGCCCCGAGCCACATAAGCCAAAATGTCCTTTTTCATCCTTCTCCACCAATAATGTTGTTTCAAATCTTGGTACATTTTTGCTGCACCTGGGTGAATAGAATACTTGGAGCTGTGAGCCTCCTCAAGGATCAATTCACGGAGGCCATTAACATTAGGCACACATAACCTACCTTGCATCCTCAAAATGCCATCATCTCCAACCGTAACCTGTTTGGCATCCCCGTGCCGAACCGTGTCCCTAAGGACCGCCAAAGGTGGGTCATCATCATGTCGCTCTCGTATACGATCAATTAGAGAAGACCTAGCGACAATATAAGCTAGGACACTGCTGCGCGAAATATCCAACCTCACGAACTGATTAGCCAAAGTCTGAATGTCTGAAGCCAATGGTCTCTTGCTAACTGGGATATACGCAAGACTGCCCATGCTCGCCGCCTTTCTACTCAATGCATCGGCCACCACATTGGCCTTCCCCGGGTGTACAATATAGTGACATCATAATCTTTTAACAACTCTAACCACCTCCGCTGCCTCAAATTTAGATTTTTCTGCTTGAATAAGTACTGGATGCTGCGATGGTCAGTAAAAATCTCACACGGCACGCCATAAAGATAATGCCTTCAAAATTTTAAAGCATGAACAATAAGACGCCAACTCTAAATCATGAACATGGTAATTCTTCTCATGGACTTTCAACTGACGAGACGCATACGCAATCACCTTGCCATCCTGCATCAACACTGCTCCAAGGCCAACTCGAAAAGCATCATAATACACCGTGAAAGAACCCAAATCTGATGGTAACACCAACACCGGTGCTGAAGTCAAAGCTGTCTTGAGCTTCTGAAAGCTCGCCACGCACTCGTCTGACCATTTAAATGGGGCACCTTTCTGAGTCAATTTAGTCATTGGGGATGCTATGGACGGAAACCCCTCCACAAAACGACGGTAGTAACCGGCCAAGCCCAAGAAACTCCTAATCTCCGTGGCTGTGGTGGGTCTAGGCCAGTTCTTGACTGCTTCTATCTTCTTAGGATCGACCTGAATACCCTCAGGTGATACGATATGACCCAAAAAGGCTACTGAATCTAACCAGAACTCACATTTAGAAAACTTGGCATACAACTGATTATCCCTCAAAGTCTGAAGTGCTATACGGGGATGCTGCTCATGCTCTTCCCAACTGCGGGAGTATATAAGAATGTCATCAATGAACACGATCACAAAAGAGTCCAGATGTGGCTTGAAAACCCGATTCATTAAGTCCATAAAGGCCGTTGGAGCATTAGTCAGCCCAAAAGACATAACCAAAAATTCATAGTGCCCATACCTCGTACGAAAGGCTGTCTTAGGGATATCGGATGCCCTAATCTTTAGCTATTGGTAGCCTAACCTCAAATCAATTTTCGAAAACACTCTAGCACCTTGAAGCTGATCAAATAGGTCATCAATTCTCGGCAACGGATATTTATTCTTGACAGTGACTTTATTCAGCTGCCTGTAGTCTATGCACATTCTCATTGACCCATATTTCTTCTTTACAAACGAAACCGGTGCACCCCAAGGCGAGACACTGGTTTTATGAAACCCTTATCTAGCAAATTTTGTAACTGTTCTTTTAATTCTTTCAATTCTGGTGGGGCCATCCGCCATGGAGGAATGGAAATGGTCTGAGTGTCCTGAGCCACATCAATACAGAAGTCAATATCCCTGTCGGGCGGCATACCCGGTAGGTCTGCAGGAAATACCTCAGGAAAGTCACGCACGATAGGAACTGACTCTATAGAAGATACCTCAGCATCAGAATCACGAATATGAGCCAAATAAGCCAAACACCCTTTCTCCACCATGCGACGAGCCTTAGCATATGGAATTACCCGACTGGGAGGATGACCAGGAGTCCCTTTCCATTCTAATCGAGGTAACCCCGGTAAGGCTAAAGTAACCATCTTGGCGCGACAGTCTAAAATGGCATAATAGGGCGACAACCAATCCATGCCCAATATAATATCAAAGTCAACCATGTCTAGAAGTAAAAGGTCAACACTAGTTTCAAGACCTTTAATGACTACCACGCAGGAACGATATACTCGATCTACCACAATAGCATCCCCCACTGGTGCAGACACATAGACGGGAACACTCAAGGGATCACGGGGCACATTCAAATACAAGGCAAAATAGGAGGAAACATACGAATAAGTAGACCCCGGATCAAACAAAACGGAAGCAACTCTATCACATACTGAGATGATACCTGTAATAACAGCGTCGAAGGATTCTGCCTCAGGCCTAGCTGGAAAAGCATATAGTCGGGGCTGAGCCCCACCACCCTGAACCACATCTCTGGGAAGACCTCTACCTCTAGCAGTGTGACCTCCACCTCTAGCTATCTGTCCTCCACCTCTAACATTTTGGCCTCTACCTCTGACTACCTGACCCCTACCCCTTGCTGGCTAGGCAGGTGGTACTGCAGCTGGTGTCGGAACTATGGCACGAGAACCCTGGTACTGATGCTGATTACTCAGAAACCTCGGAAAAGCTCTCCAAACATGCCCATATTCACCACACTCAAAACATCCCTCCTGATATGATGACTGACCTTGACGAGCCGGCTGACCACGATAATAACTCTGCAGAGGAGGTGCTCTAATAGAAGCTGAAGGAGCACTGTAGACTGGCTGAGCAGAAGGAGGTACATAAGGACCACGACCCCCTAAAGTACCATGTGAAACCTGTAGTGCTGAATGGAATGGCCTCTACTAAATGAAGTCCCGCCTCTAGATAAGGCACCACCGAAAACATCGGAATGACGAGGTCTCTTGTCTGACCCTTGACCTCCCATCCCAAGAACTGACTCAACCCTCCTAGCTATATTAGCTGCATCCTAAAGAGAAATCTCGGACCCTGTTTCCTTGTCCATCTGCAACCTGATGGGGTGAGCAAGTCCATCAATAAACCGTCTGACCCTCTCCCTTTCTATGGGCAATATAAGGATGGCATGTCTAGCCAGATCCATAAAACGAGTCTCGTATTGAGTCACAGTCATGTTGCCCTGCTGTAGTCGCTCAAACTGACGACGCTTATCCTCCCGAGTAGTGACAGGTAAGAACTTCTCCAAAAAGAGATGAGAAAACTGATCCCAAGTCAGAGCAGGTGATCCTACTGGCGTAGTTAACAAATAGTCTCTCCCCCATTTCTTGGCGGAACTAGTCATCTGAAAATCTGCAAAATCGACCCCGTTGGTCTCCAAAATACCCATATTACGCAACACCTCATGACAACTATCAAGATATTCTTATGGATCCTCCGAAGTAGCACCACTAAAATGGACAGGAAATAGCTTAATGAACCTTTCAAGTGTCCACAAAGCATCCGACGACATGGCTACCCCATTAGAGGGCGGCACTGCTGCAACTGGCTGAATTACCCCAACGGTATTGGCTACTGGGGTCTGCACCTGAGGAGTAGTCTGAACTGGAGTGTGGGTAGCCTGTGATACGGCTGCTGCAGCAGGAAAGGTGTCAGTCTGAGCCACACTCTCCATAAGGCCCACTAAACGGACCAAAGCATCCTGAAGAACTGGGGTAGCAATAAACAACTCGGGAACCTGAGCTGGTCCCGCTGGGGCAGTATGAGTCGGAACCCCCTCATTAATCTCAATATGGGGTTCCACAGTTGTGGCTGCTACCTGAGCAATGGGCTGAGTCCTGCCTCTGCCTCGGCCTCTAGCGTGGCCTCGACCTCTGCCCCCAGTAGGAGCTGCTGCTGTTGGAGGTTCGAAATTCTGGTCAGCGGAAGATGAGGCACGTGTTCTCGCCATCTGCGAGAGAATAGAAGAATCCAAATCAGTATTTGAGATACAAGAATCGCACGATAGTATATAAATAAAAATGGAGTTATTTCCTAACTCAATAGCCTCTGAGAGATAAGTACAGACGTCTCCGTACCGATCCTTCAAACTCTACTAAGCTTGTTCGTGGATTGCGAGACCTAAGTAAACCTAGTGCTCTGATACCAACTTGTCACGACCCAAATTCCCAACCTTAGGGATCGTGATGGCGCCTAACACCACACTTGCTAGGCAAGCCAGTGTTAGAGTTCGATTAACTAATTTTCTAAATTAATTACTTAAGCATAATTAAATAAATTCCAAATGACTTAATTAGAATAATTCCCGACAACAATAAAATAGAATAATAATAGTGACCAATTAAATAAAACGAACCACGAACTAACTATAATAATAACTCTAAAACTACCCCAGGGTCTGGTGTCACAATCCACTAACTACTAAAGAATACTACAATAAGGGCCGAAAGAAATAGTGTAATTGTTCTGAATATATTAAAACAATATAAGTAAAAGTAAGAGAAGACTCTCGGAATCTGCGAACGCCGGCAGATGTACCTCGTGTTTTCAAATGAATCGATGGTCGTCCTGAAATCCTTTACTACAGACTAGTACCTGGATCTGTGCAAAAGAGCATAGAGTGTACTATCAGTACAAACGACCCCATGTACTGAGTAAGTGCCGAGCCTAACCTCAGCGAAGTAGTGACGAGCCTAAGGCGGGGCTTCAACAATATAATCGCTAACAATAATAAATAATAAAGCAAGAAAGAAATCTAAACAAATAGATAAATAAGTGCTGCAACAAAATAAAATAACTCATTTATAATACTCAAATAAATTTCCAAATTTCCAAACTTTAACTTAGAATAAAAATAGTGATAAAATATTTAAAGAGTAGTAAAATAGACATTTTAACCTTTCAAAACTTTTATTTTCTTTTTCATTAAAAATCGGAAAAATATAAATGTCCTCCCTTATCGCTCCTTGTTGTGGCGTGCA
>ML278892.1:5179-48917 GCA_005239495.1 Nicotiana undulata
AATGCATGGTAAATAAATGAATTCTGAGACTGAATTACGAATACGTGTATAATAACAGGACTGAGTATGCACAAGTAAAGTTCACAATAGCAATAACAGTAACGGACCCTTTCCGGTCTCCACATATAGACATGAAGTCTTATCATTTATACTTGTTATGTTTCTTTTAGTTTCTACGCATTAATAGCCTTCACAGTACCGATATCATGGTGGAATAACAGTTAAACCGTGCCTGGGGATAAGCCGGGCCACAACAAATCAACCAACACTCATATGCCCGTCACTTGGCGAGTGTATCATAGTAACTATCATCAATTAGCATGTACATTGGGGTTTTGAACCCCTCAGTTCCAAGGTTGAAGCCGTTACTTACCTCGAAACAGGCTCTATACTACTCGGCCTGGCCCTTTCCTCGAGAATCGGCCTCCAAATGCTCCAAATCTATCAATAATCAATTACATGGCGTCACAATGTGCTAAGGAACAGTCCCCAAATCAAAATTTAGCAAAAATACCAAAATCCCGAATTCGGTCAAAACCCGGCCCTCGGGCCCACGTCTCGAAAGTCAGAAATTTTCACAACACTAGGTCCCTTGTCCTTTCCCGAGTCTAACCATACCAAGAACACGAAAATCGGACCTCAAATGGTCCTCCAATTCCCCCATTCTTCCTCTCTTAAACCCAAGCCCTAACCACCATTTTTCTACTGTTTTTACCCATGATTTCAACCTAAAATCGTTCTTAATGCACAACATAACGAGTTTTGAGTCCAAGAAACTTACCTCCTTGAAGAAACAACGAAATCCCTCTTCAAATGCCTTCAAAACCTCCAACCCGTGTGTAAAAATGGTGAAAGAGGACAAATTTCGCGAAGGCTGCCTTTTTATAGTTCTGCCCAGGCATTTCCGCAACAGCGGTACATTACTCGCACCTGCGACTCCGCAGGCGCGACATTTTAACCGCACCTGCGGAAGTCACTTAAACGCCCAGGCTCCGCGCCTGCGATCGCTTTACCGCAACGGCGGGCCCGCAGGGGCGACACATTCACCGCGCCGTCGATCCTTCACTCAACACTTAGAGTCTGCGCCTGCGAACCCATCCCCCGCACCTGCGACCTCGCAGGTGCGACCTTCCTTCCGCCCTTGCGATGAATTTCCGCCCCCGCGCCTTCACTCTCGCGCCAGCGATGTCCGCACCTGAGGCCCAAGCATCGCAGGTGCGATCACACCAGCAGTAGCAGCTTCAGCTGCATTTCAAGTCCCAATTTCTCCGTTTAACGTCCGAAATCAAACCCGAGCCCCTCGGGACCCCAACCAAACTTACCAACATATCAAACATGGTTATTCAAACTTAGTCGAGCCATTAAAACACCAAAAACAACATCAAAACCATAAATTCTCATCCGATTCAAGCCTATGATTCCCAAAAACTTCCGAAACACGCATTTGATCAAAAACCCAACCAAACCATCTCCAAATGACCTGAAATTTTGCGGGCAAGTCCAAAATAATCTAACGAAGCTACAGCAACTATCGGAATCCCATTCCGACCCTCGGATCAAAATCTCACCTATCAACCGGAATTCGCCAAAATACTAACTTCGCCAATTCAAGCCTAATTCTACACCGGGCACCCTAAAAATATTCTGAACACACTCCTAAGCCCCAAATCACCTAACGAAGCTATCCGAACCATAAAATCCTCATTCCAAGGTCGTTCACCAATAAGTCAACTCCGGGTTGACTTTTCAAACTCTAAAGCTCTTGTTAGAGACTATGCGTCTCAATCCACTCTATTTTCGCTCTAAACCCGAACCAGCCAACCCAGACACTTTGTGAACAGTCTAACCGAGCTACTACAAGACAAAAATGAAGGAACAGATGCGTATACTGCGTAACGACGGACCGGGTCGTTACAAAATCATAAAGAGGAAATACTACCCAACTATTGGAAAATATTGGGTAGTCATCTAGAAATCATTTGTATATCTAAAAGGACATTCCATTAGAAATATATCATATCAATACCCATTAGCATTACACTTCATTGAAGGGGACACAACATTGGTTTAGTTAATCACATTAATTACAACTTTAATTAATCATACTTGTCACTATTTTAATTAAACTATCATACATTAAATTCCCATAATCTTGTTACACTAACGGGATAGAAATACGATTTGAGTAAGAATCACACTACCCAAGTAAACTTTTCACACCTATTCCCTGTGGGATTCGACCCCAACCTCGTTGGGTTACTATATTTGACATCGATCGCTTTACACCATTTTAAGGTGTAATTTGAGCGTATCCAATTTTGGGGCCGTTGCCGGGAAATACGATTTTGAAATTACTAGATAGTGTGTACTTTACTTTATATCTTTTTCTATTCCATCACACGTTGCTCGTTTTGTTTGGTGTACTATGTGACAATGACCAACGTTGATTATGATGAAGAGGAGAACCCTTTCTCCAGTATCGAAGATATATTGACGACACCAATGATGTCCTCCCTCCGATGGTTGGTACATCTACATTCAAAGTGGATCATGGAATGATTCTAATGCTCAAGGCGGAAGAATTGTTCCATAACTCAACGGATGATGATCCGACGCAACACCTAAGGAACTTCTTGGGTGTATGCGCCATGCACAAACAAACCAATGTGACGGATGATGCTTTGAGGTTGCGGGTATTCAAATACTCGTTGGCGGGAGAAGCGAAAAAATGGCTTCAACCTCAAACTTTCACAACATGGCCTGAGTTTGTCCGAGCCTTCTTAGCAATGTGGTTCCCAGATAGCAAAAAGTCAGAGCTCGGAGATAAAATATTTTTCTTCAAGCAACTGCCAGGGGAGAACTTACACGAGGCATGGGACCGGTTCAAGCTATACCTAGTGAGATCACCAAATCATGGGTTCATAGACCATATTTTGATGGAGAATTTCTATATGGGTTTGGACCCACTATCCCAGTCCATTGCTAAAAATGCCGCAGATGGGTCCTTCATGGACAAGCCATTCTCTAGGATTACTCAAATTCTAGACAAAATGGCAAAGCACAATCAAGCATGGCACTCGGAGGATGCGAGCGGTGGAATTTCCTATGGTACTCCCTCTCTTACCAACATGATTAAACAAAATCAAGAGAGAGACCAATTGATTGCCGGTCTTGCTACCAACATTGATGTGTTGACAAAGATGTTCACTGAGAGTCAACAAAAAAGGTAAATATGGTGGAAGACATGCAATCAATGGGAAATCAAGATTTTGAAGAAGCCAATTATGTCCAAAAGTCTCAAGGAGGCTTCCGCCAACAAAATAATTGGAGGCCAAACCCGCAAGGGAAAGGCCAACAAAATTTGCGAAATGATCAAAGTGGTCAAGGATCTTGGAACAACAACAACAATTATGCCAATAGAAGTTCCAACCCTTATGTTCCACCAAGAGGGCAATATTCCAACTCCTCACAATACAAGGAGGGGCCGTTGAATGAGTCCAAAACTGAAAGGATGCTAGAGAGAATCTTGCATAATCAAGAGCGAAGTGATGCAACAATGAAAAATATGTCCGAGGTAGTGGGATCACACACTGCCTCCATTCAAAAGCTCGAGATGCAAATGAGATATTTGTCACGAGAACAAACTCCCAAGCTAAAAGGTACTCTTCCAAGTGACATTATTGTCAACCCAAAAGGTGGTGCAAGCGGACCATCGTCTCATTGCATGGTCATCACCACTAGAAGCGGTAAGGTGCTTCAAGATGAAAGCGAACAAGTGGTTGATGTAGAAAATCTTGATCAAGAAGTGGAAGCACCAGTTGAGTTGCTGGTTGTTGTTGAAATTGAGAAGGCCTCCCAAGAGGTAAAAATCCAAGAAGCGAAGCATGGAGAGGTTAAGGAAAAGGTGAAGGAGACCCCAAAAGCTCCTCCACTAATTCCTCGACCTACTCCTCCATTCCCTCAAAGGCTCACACGAAGGGTGGACGATGGAAAGTTTGAAAAGTTCTATGACATCTTGAAATAATTGTCGGTAAACATCCCATTCTTGGAGGCTTTCAAAGAAATGTCTAGGTTTGCCAAATACTTGAAAGATTTGATGACCAAGAAGAGAATTACAAAGAATAAAGTGGTGAACATGACTCATCGGGTAAGTTCGATAATTGCTACAACCACCGTTGAAAAAAAGGGAGACCTAGGAGCATTCACTATCCCATGTACCATAGGGTTGAGAGACTTTGCTAGAGTACTTTGTGATAACGGGGCTAGCATAAATATGATGCCTCTTTCTATCTACAAGCAAGTGGTATTGGGATTGCCAAGACCTACTAGCATGAGATTGCAAATGGCTGACCGATCAATAAGGAAAGACGTGGGCATTGTTGATGATGTCTTGGTAAATGTGGGGAAGTTCCTTCTCCTGGCTGATTTTGTCATCTTGGATTGTGCGGGAGACAAGGAGATTCCTATCATGTTAGGAAGACCATTCCTTGCGACGGGAAGAGCTTTAATGGACTCGGAACGACATGAAATCAAATTCCGAGTGAATGATGAGGAAGTCACCTTCCAAGCTAGAAAGGGTTTGAAATTTCCAAGTGCATACAAAGGAATCTCGGTCGTTGATGTAGTTGATGAGGTTGAAGATTCTATTGAGATGAAGATGGAAGAAGAATGCCTCGGCGAGGATTTGGCGGCAATCTTGGTGAACTTTGATGGTGAATACATTGAGGGGTATGTTGAAATAGTGAACGCATTGGAAGGACGTGGGTCCTACACATATGCACCAAAGAAGATTTCTCTTGACTTAGAGAATTGAGCAACTCCTCCCGCAAAACCTTCCATCATTGAGCTACCACAACTTGAGCTCAAACCACTTCCATCACACTTGAGGTACAAATTTCTTGGCTCTAATAACACTTTAGTGGTAATCGTTTCTTTCTTATTGAAGGACGTGCAGATTGATGAATTGTTGAATGTCTTGCGGGAGCACCGACAAGCGCTTGGATGGACAATTGCCGACATCCGAGGAATCCCCGCCGGGATATGTGAGCAAAAAATTCAATTGGAAGAAGGGAGCAAGCCAAGTGTAGAACATCAAAGGAGATTAAATCCTTCAATGCAAGAAGTGGTTAAGAAAGAAATAATCAAATGGTTGGATGCCGGGGTTGTCTACCCCATTGCGGATAGTCCATGGGTGAGTCTGGTGCAATGTGTACCAAGAAAAGGGAGGCATGACGGTGATTCATAATGAAAATAATGATCTTATCCCCATACGGACAGTCACAAGATGGAGAGTATGCATGGACTATCGGAAGCTCAACAATGCCACATGCAAAGATCATTTCCCTATGCCCTTTATTGATCAAATGCTTGATTGGATAGCGGGAAGATCATTCTATTGCTTCCTCGATGGGTATTCCGGTTACAATCAAATCAATATAGCTTTGGAGGATCAAGAGATGACCACATTTACTCGCCCGTATGGAACCTTTACCTTTAGCCGGATGTCGTTTGGTTTGTGCAACGCTCCGGCTACTTTTCAACGATGCATGATGTCCATTTTCTCTGACATGGTGGAAGACTTCGTAGAGGTTTTCATGGATGACTTTTTGGTGGTCGATGATTCTCTTGAGCATTGTCTTGACAACCTTAGACAAGTGCTCAAGAGATGTGAGGAGACCAACCTCGTGCTTAATTGGGAGAAATTCCACTTCATGGTGGACGAAGGCATTGTCTTGGGGCACAAAATATCAAAGCATGGCATTGAAGTTGATCGGGCAAGGATTAAAATCATTTCCAAACTTCCTCCACCAATATCGGTATAGGGTATTCGAAGCTTTCTAGGGCACGCCAGATTCTATCGGCGTTTTATCAAGGACTTCTCAGAAACTGCAAATATTATGTGCAAGTTCCTTGATAAAGATGCCAAGTTGGTGTTTGATTACAAGTGCCTCAAGGCATTTGAGGAGCTCAAATAGAAGCTCACCACGACACCCATTATTGTCACACCGGATTGGTCTCTTCCATTCGAGCTCATGTGGTGGTGTAGCAATTGGAGCAGTCTTTGGTCAACGGCTTAACAAAGTTCTCCATCCAATTTATTATGCAAGCAAGACACTCAATGGTGCGCAAATGAACTATACGGTCATGGAGAAAGAGCTTTTATTCACTATGTATGCTTTTGAGAAGTTCCGGGCTTATTTGTTGGGATCTAAGGTGGTGGTCTACACCGATCATGCCTCTCTTCGCTACCTCATAGCGAAGAAATATGCCAAACCGAGACTAATCTGGTGGGTCCTCTTATTGCAAGAATTTGACTTTGAGGTCAAGGGCCGAAAGGGCACCGAACCAAGTGGCAGATCATCTCTCTAGACTTGAAGAAGACGGACGACCAAAGGATGATCTTGATATCAATGATGCCTTTCCCGATGAGCACATCCTGGAATTATCTTCTCCATCCACTCCTTGGTACGCCGACATTGCCAACTACTTGGTTAGTGACCTCATCCCGAATGATTTGGAAGCATACCAAAAGAAGAAGTTCTTGAGAGAATGTCGGAAATATTATTGGGAGGAGCCATTCTTGTTCCGTATTTGTGCGGATAACATCATCAGAAGGTGTGTTCTAGAGGAAGAGATTATGCAAATTCTAAAGGCATGCCATGACTCGCCGGTTGGGGGTCATCACGGGGGTAATCGGACGGCAGCAAAGGTGCTTGAATGTGGTTATTACTGGACGTCCATCTATCAGGATGCCAACCAAATGGTCAAATCTTGTGACCAATGTCAAAGGCAGGGATCAATCTCCAAGAGGCATGAAATACCTATGCACTTTGTGTTGGAGGTTGAAATCTTTGATGTATGGGGCATTGACTTTATGGGCCCCTTTGTGAGCTCCTGTGGTATGAAGTATATTCTGGTGGCTGTGGACTACGTGTCCAAATGGGTCGAAGCAATTTCCTTGCCAAACAATGAGGCAAGGAGTGTGACTGCGTTCTTAAAGAAAAACATATTCACGCGGTTTGGCACTCCTAGAGCCATTCTTAGTGATGGTGGTTCTCATTTCTGCAACAAGGCTTTCACTGGGCTGCTAGACAAATACGGTGTCAAGCATAAGGTGGCCACACCTTATCATCCCCGATCAAGTGGCCAGGTAGAAGTCTGTAACCGGGAAATCAAGAACATTCTAGAAAATACGGTCAATGCAAATAGGACCGACTGGTCAAGGAAGCTTGATGACGCATTGTGGGAATATCGCACAGCGTACAAGACTCCCAATGGTACTTCTCCTTACCGGTTAGTCTTTGGTAAGGCTTGTCATCTACCTGTGGAACTAGAGCATAAAGCCATGTGGGCTCTGAAGAAGTTGAATTTGGACTGGACTGAAGGTGCAAACCTGAGGCTAACTCAACTCAACGAAATGGAAGAATTCCATTTCTACGCTTATGGAAGTGCAGCAGTGTATAAGGAAAGAATGAAATTTGTCCATGACAAAAAGATTTTGAAAAGGGAGTTCAAGTCTGGTGACTTGGTGTTTCTCTTCAACTCAAGACTCAAATTGTTTCCGGGAAAGCTCTAATCAAAATGTTCCGGTCCATTCAAAGTGGTAGATGTGTCCCCATTTGGCGCTGTGGAATTAGCACTTGAGGATGGGCTCCGCACTTTCAAAGTAAATGGAAAATGCATCAAACACTACTTGGGCATAGCTGGAGAGAGACATGTGGTGGAGCAATTGGCTCTTAAAGACGGTCCATGCCCGACCGATGCGTGAATCCAAAAGAATGCCAACTTTGTCGTGGCGCGACGTTAAATCAAGAGCTTCATGGGAGGCAACCCATGTGTGAACACTCTTTTTGTCCTGTAAATTTCAAACTTTTGTTAATTAGATTTAATTGAGCTATTTAAAGTGTGCGTTGGAGTGCACGTGGTTCAAAAGTTCACAAAACAGGGTAAAATTGTGAGTAAAAGTGAAGCAAAGAAAGAATGCCCAGTCAGCGACACATATGCGATCGCATTTTCACTATGCGGACCGCATTATGGTCGCAGACCTGGACAGTTAGTTTTTCAATTTGGACGGCTGGAATGCGATGAGAAGGTGCACTATGCAAACTGCATTTCAGTTATGCAATCGCATAGTGCGTCGCATTGTGAACCATAGGTAACCTTAGCAATACACTGCCACATAACGAGTATGCGGTCGCATACAAGGTTATGCAGCCACATTTCCATCGCATTGTGCCCAGATAAGTTTCCCACTCTCTTCACATATCTCATCATAACCACCCCCACTCACAACACACTTTATACTTAAACAAAACTATAACAAAACCAAAAAAAAGAGAAGAAGAGAAACGGCTAGTTGAAATCGAATGGATTAGCAAGACAACAATTGTGGATTCATCTCTTCATTGTTGTTCATCTTTCATCCTCTTCTGGTACGTTACCTCTTCTAATCTCAATTCCCCACAATTTATTTTAGTCTAGGTTAAACTGTGTTGTATCTGTTCTTTTGATTGTTGCTCATAATTTTTGTTTTTCGCCCTTTATCTCTGTGTGTATCTGCTTGTAATTGGGGGTGGGGGGGGAATTCCTGAAGCAACCTGTAAATCCGGCTTGTTAGGTCAGAAATTAGGGTCGCCATTGTTAGGGTTAGTGAAGCTATGAACACGATGCATTTTGCGGTCCGCATACTCATAATGCAGTCTGCATTAGTGTCACATTCCAAACCCTAGGCGACTTGAGAAAGATACCAAAATGCGGAAACTATGCGATCGCATAGTTGATATGCGGACCGCAGAGTCGTCGCATACTTCAACAGTTAAGTGCCTGTGTTATCGTAATGTTTGCGGCAGGTCTGCGATCATAAATCCACCTTTGCGGTAGATTATGCGATCGCATAATGTGATGACTAATTTTTGTGTTTGATTCTGCGATGACTATGCGAACCGCATAATGGATATGCGATCGCATAAGTCATCGCATTGTTAAATCTTCTCAGCAAATGATTACTTTGCGACAGGTTTGCTGTCCGCATAGTGGTTATGCGATCGCATAACCTGTCACATAGCGGATTTTCATAGTGAAATTTTGTTTTCTGATATCTGCTACATCACTCACACGTCGTTTCTTTGCAGATATGCCTCGCCAAAAACATACATCTTCAACCAACAAAAGGGCTTCCTCCAGCCAACAAGCACCACCGGCAAAACGTTCACGACAAGCACCACCCCAATCCATTGATGAAAGTCACTCCCAGTATGATGAGGAGGACACTCTGCTAGAGGTTGATCTACCGGCTGAGGCAAGGGGGAAGCAAGGAGATGATTTCCAGCTTAGGTTCCCGCTCCCTGATTCCATAGGTCTGTATAAAGAGGGACACTCCAAACGAAAAATCTTGGCTGAGAAACAATTGAGTCTGAACAGCCTCCAGGAACAATATCCTCACATTTTAGCGAACATCAAAGCTAGGAAGTAGGAGTGCTTCACCGAGCTGCCGAATGAGTATAATGAGACACTGGTGCGGGAATTCTATGCCTCCTATGGGGCCTCCAGAACTGCTCACCACAATGGCAACAAAGTATTTTGTGAGTAGGTTTTGGTTCAGGGGAAGCAAGTGATGTGTGACAGGGAAGCCATCAATGATCACTATTTTTCAGTAGGACGCCTGAGCACAACTGAGTATGAGGCATAAGTGGCCAACAAATATGGTGAACGTGCTTGGGTTGCCTCAGTGATTGCTAAAGGGACCCCAGCCTGGATTGACCCTATGTCCAAAATATACAAGGAGGATCTTACACGAGAGGGGCGATTCTGGCTCAGTTTTGTCACTTCCCGCTTGATATAAGCATTGAGAAAGCTATTCTCATTGCTTTCATTATGACCGGAATCACGATAGACGTGAGTGACATCATCTTCAGAGATATAGGGCTCCGGGCATGGCAGAAAGCCACGTCATTTCCTTTCCCATGTTTGATCAAAGCCCTCTATAAGGTTGTAAATGTTCCTTTAATGCCACATTCTGACAAAAAGGGAAAAGCGGAGAAGGACATCGACATCACACGCATTAGTGATGCAGTGACAAAGGTAGCTGCTATTCCTCCAGAGATTCAGATTCAGATTCCCACCGAGACAGACATCTCCGACTCCAAGACTCATATTTCACCTCAGACCACAGAGGCATTCACTGATGCTCCACAGCCTACCCCTCAGGTCATTGCCCAGCCACCTCATTAACTGCAAGTCCTTTCGAGGCTTGGTCTCCTAACTCAGCACACCAATGCTAAAGTGGATAAGCTTATGAAGGACCTCCCTACACTTATCAGGCAAGCCCTGACCCCCATTAAGTCATCAGTGACGGTCCTACAGCAACAACATATATCTTATGAGGGTCGCCAGAAGGGGCTTGAGGTGAGGATTGAGAAGCTAGAGAGAGGTGAGTTGGGGGACCTACCAACGCTCCGCACTGATGTGGCTTCACTAAAGAATGAGCTGCACAAGCTGCAGAATTTGGAGTTTGATCTATCCTCCTTCCTGCCAAAGGATGTAGAGCAGGGAGTGGGACCGTCTGAGACTGGGCTAGGTCTTGATTTCTCTACCCTGATGACAGCCCCAACAACCCAGATTGTAGGATCCTCCCAACCTCCACCTCCCCCTGGGACAGTTGACATCCACTCTAGGGAAGATTCCGTACATCTGAAGCATCCGAGGATGGGGAGACGGACGAGGCAGAGACTGATGAGACATGGTTCACCGATGATGAGGTCCCTCAGGGAAAGGGAAAAGAGGTTGTCGTCACCACAGCTGCGGAGGAAGAAGAGAAAGCTCATGTGCAGTTGGTGATAGAGCGTTCATTGGCTGACAAAGCTATTCAGGCTAGATCATCAGACATTCCGCTATCAACAGGCGAGGCCAGCAGCTCTCAGGCCCGACATTCAGTTTCCGGACCCTTGGAGACCCTTCCACCACTAGCAGCAGTTACCCATCCAGCTAAGTCTTCAGAAAATCTACCACCTCTAGTGGTCGTCACTCATCAAGCTGAAACCTTAGCAGCCTTAGCTCTAGCAGCAGTAGATGACACCACTATCATTCAACAGGTTTCCGACTCCCATAGAGCTTAGTGCGCCTCAGGGAGCCCCTAAACTTTGTTCTCCCTTCTTATGCATTGGGTACAATGCATGCTTTTCACTTGGGGGTGGGAATGCCTTGTACAAACTGCTTTTGTTGAATTCCTTAAACTATTGTACTTGTTTTTTGTGTTATATGTGATCTTCACTGGAATGGGATCAATGAAATTCTTGTCTGGATGCTGAATCATAGATGACAGAGTGGCCAATGCATCGGCGAACTCATTTTTGATCCTGGGGACATGCCAAAATTCCGTCTTTGTAAACCTTTTTCTCAATTCTTGCACGTGGTACAGATACGACAGTATCATGAAATTCTTAGTTTCCCACTCTCCCTGTATTTGATGTATGAGCAAGTCTGAATCACCAATTACTAAAAGCTCCTGGACGTTCATATCAATGGCTATGTTGAGCCCTAAGATGCAGGCCTCATATTCCGCCATATTGTTGGTGCAGGGGAACATGAGTTTAGCCGACACCGAATAATGTTGTCTAGTTTATAATATTAGGACAGCTCCAATGCCGACTCCTTTGAAATTTTCTACTCCATCGAAGAACATTATCCAACAATCATAGGATTCTGCAACGCCTTCTCCTACGTATGATACCTCTTCCTCGGGAAAATACGTTTTCAGGGTTTCGTATTCTCCGTCTACAGGTTTCTCAGCGAGATGGTCTGCTAGTGCTTATCCCTTGACTGCTTTCTAGGTCACATAGATAATGTCGAACTCACTCAGCAGGATTTTCCACTTGGCCAACTTGCCAGCGGGCATGGGATTCTAAAAGATGTACCTCAAGGGATCCTTCCTCGATATGAGATATGTAGTATAGGCACAGAAGTAATGCCTCAGCTTCTGGGCTACCCAAGTCAAAGCGCAGCAGGTGCGTTCCATTAGAGAATACTTTGCCTCGTACGGAGTGAAATTCTTTCTTAGATAATAAATAGCTTGCTCTTTTCTTCCTGTTTCATCGTGCTGCCCCATAACGCAGCCGAAAGCTCCATCTAACATTGCAAGGTAGAGTAGCAAAGGTCTACCTGGCTCAGGCGGTACTAGGACTGGTGGCGTTGACAAGTACTCCTTAATTATGTCGAAGGCCTTTTGGCAATCATCGGTCCATTTGGTTGCGACGTCCTTTTTCAGCATCTTGAAGATCGGCTCACATATAATTGTAGACTATGCTATGAACCGACTGATGTAATTAAGACGTCCCAGGAAACTCATCACATCTTTCTTTCTCCTTGGCGGTGGTAATTCTTGGATGGCTTTGACTTTTGACGGATCCAGTTTGATCCCTCAACGACTTACAATGAACCCGAGCAACTTCCCAGCAGGAACCTCGAATTCACACTTTGCGGGGTTTAGTTTCAGACTGTATTATCGCAACCTATTGAAGAACTTCCTCAGATCTTTTATGTGGTTGGTAGCTTTCTTGGACTTGATAATAACATCATCCACATATACCTCAATCTCCTTGTGTATCATATCGTAGAAGATAGTGGTCATAACCCTCATATAGGTGGCCCCAGTGTTCTTTAGGCCAAACGACATCATCTTATAGCAGTACACTCCCCACAGCAATGAAAGCCATTTTCTCAACATCTTCCTTATCCATCCAGATTTGATGGTAACCAGCGAAACAATCCACGAATGACTGTAGTTCATGCTTGGCGCAATTGTCAATCAGGATGTGTATGTTTGGCAAAGGGAAGTCCTCTTTTGGACTGGCCCGGTTGAGATCCCGGTAGTCGACACAGACTCTAACCTTCCCATCCTTCTTTGGCACTGGCACGATGTTGGCTAACCTTGTCGGATACTCCACTACCCTGAGAACCTTGGCGTTGATCTGCTTGGTGACTTCTTCCTTGATTTTCAAACTCATGACAGGTTTGAACTTTCTGAGCTTTTGTTTTACTGGTGGACACGTTGGATCAGTTGGTAATTTGTGAGCAACAATAGACGTACTCAGACCAGTCATGTCATCGTATGACTATGCAAATATGTCTTCATACTCCTTTCGAAATTTTGTGTATTCCTTCTTCTCTGACGGCGACAAGTGAATGCTGATGCTAGTTTCCTTGACATTTTCTGAATCCCCCAAGTTGACAACTTCGGTCTCGTCCAGATTGGACTTAGGTTTGTTCTCAAAATTCTCGACTTCTTTGACGATCTCGTCAGGTATGTCATGTTCTTCTAAATCAATATTTGTTTGTTGTGTTGTCTCGTTGCATGTCACTGTCATTGGTTCATCAAGAAAAGTAATAGTAATGTTGTATAGATAAAGTAATGAGAGAAAAACAATAGTAATAAATATTGATTCATAAAAACTTAAAGTGCTTTCGAAAAATTGAATAAATGTTTTGAACATTGAAGCATTTATTGCAGAAATGAAAATGCGAAAAGGGTTTAATGAAAGACAATGAATAGTGCTTGTTTAGCCCTGCTACCCCGAGGCTCGTCGGGCTCTGGCTGTTTTGATGGTCCAGTTCTGAGATACGCTCCTCTGCTTACGTCTTGTATGGAAGGTCTTTCCTCCCCCTCCTCCTCGAGAACGACACAACAATCCATGTCATTTTCCTCCAAGAATAGGTTCCTCAGTGCTGCAAGTGTCTCTTCTTCATCTGACCCGAAGATAATGCTGGCATGATGGAAGGTCTGCTCTAGATGCGGTATCGTCTGCTCCAGTGGGTAATAAGGACCGCGCCATGGTGGTGACCAACTATTGAATTCTTCCCAGGTATATTCGTATCCCAATCCGAAGGTGGTGCCATGTTTCTTGATCTTTATGGGTTTGGAGATCCCTTGGAGGTTCTTGCCGAGCCCTTTACCTGGCTCATACCCCCTCCAGTTCATCATGCTCGCGATCTTGCTATCCCACCATTTTTCCTTGTCTATGGCATTGACCCGTTCAATGTGGTGGTAAATTTCTCCACCCAGCTTCTTTCTTCCTTCGATCACTGGAATAGTCTGGCGACTGAAAATAGAATTGCTCCCATCACCATGGATGATTACCTCTTGGTAGTTCCATTCAAACTTCACCGCCTGATGCAGCATGGATGCCACTTCCCCAGCAGCATGTATCCATGGCCGTCCTAATAACAGGTTGTAGGACGCCGATACATCTTTTACTTGAAAGTCATCTTCGAACCATGTTAGCCCCATTTGCAAGCACATGCTAATCTCGCCAATGGTGGACCTCTGAGAACCGTCAAAAGCTTTCACATTTATTGCTCCCTCTCTTATCTCGTGCAGCTCTTTGCCCAATTTCTTGAGTGTTATCAACGGGCAGATATTGAGACTAGATCCCCCATCAATTAGAATCCTGGTGATGAAATAGTCTTCACATTGCACAGTGATGTGCAAGGCTTTGTTATGACCCAACCCTTCAGGCGGTAGCTCATCCTCGTGAAAGGTGATCTTATGGCTCTCCAACACTTGGCCTACCATATTGGCCATTTCTCCACTAGTGATATTGTTTGGCACGTATGCTTCATTCAGCACCTTCAGCAAAGCAGTTCTGTGTGCCTCTGAATTTTGCAGCAATGAAAGAATAGATATCTGAGTCGGGGTCTTGTTTAGCTAGTCAATGACAGAATACTTCTTGGCATGTACTTTCTCCATAGGTCGTCTAGGCCTGTCTCAATAATGGGTGGCCTATTGGAAGCCTGTTTGCTTGATTCAGCCAAATGCTCAGGCGTATAGACTCTACCAGTCCTTGTCACACCCTGTGCTACAGTAGCTTCTTCAATCTTGACTTTATCCTTCCTTCTTGCCTCAGTCACGTAATCCCATAGTACAGCATTTGTATAGAAGGGTGGCGTGGTTGATATTGCCATCGTAATTGGTGTACCTACCTTTACTTTGAACGGAACATGTGCCTTAGTAGGTGGCAAAACTGCAACCTCGAATGGTGCGGGTGCATTCGCCGAAGGCATGACTTCGACCTCAATTGGTGCGGGGGCCTTTGCGGGTGGTGATGTTTCAAACTCAAAAGGCATTGATGTAATTACCTCAGCATCCTCAGACGGCTGAATATGGACTATGATTGGGTTAAGAGTGACCGCTGGCTGCTTTGGGTCATCCCCTTCTATGATCAGCCCGGTCGACCCCTCAGGGTCCCAATCTTTTTCTACTTCAATCATGTGGATGCCTCCACCCTTATGGTCTGGGAGTGGATTTCTGCGGACGTTGGGAGTGAATTCCTTTTCCACAATGATCTTGTTGTCAATCAAGGACTGTATCTTATCCTTCAAAGAGCAGCATTCATCAACGGTGTGCCCCTTCATGCCGGAGTGGTCTGCACATGACTTGTTTGGGTTAACCCACTAGAAGGATTCTCAAGGGTTACGGCAGGGATGGGGTTAACATAACCGGCAGCTTTTAGTTTCTCATACAACTGGTCAATAGGTTTGGCGATGGAAATATATTGCTTGGGAGGTCTTTGGTCAAAATTTGGTAGAGGTCTAGGGAAGTTTTGGCATGCAGGGGGTGACTGATAGTGGGATGGTTGAGAGTTGTAAGTGTGGTAAACGGGAGCAGGATGGGAATATCTGGGTGAAGTTGGTTGATAGGTAGGTGGTGGAGATGAATGATATGTTGGTGGTGGTTCTTGGTATGAAGGTGAAGATGCTTGGTAGTTTTGGGTTTGCTGATATGTAAGTGGAGGTGTTTGGTAAGTTTGGTATTTTAGTGGGTATTTGGTTCTCTGTGCAACCACCAAGGCTCCCACGCTCCTCTTTTTGGACACACCACCAGACTGTAGGGCCTTATTTGTAGCTTGCAAGGCCTCAAAGTTAGTGAACATACCGCTTTTGATTCCTTCTTCGATCCTTTCACCCAATTTGATAATATCAGAGAACTTGTGATTCTCGATCACCATCAACCGCTCATAGTATTGTGGATCCTGAGCTCGGACAAAGAACTTATTCATTTGTTCCTCTTCTAAGGCAGGCCTGACCTTAGCAGCTTCAGATTCTCCAACGAGTAGCATACTCGCGGAAAGTCTCTGTAGGTTTTTTCTTCAGATTATGGATTTAGAACACATCCAGTGCGTTCTCTGTGTTAAACCTGAATTGGTCCATAAAATCGGAAGTCATGCTTACCCAATTCGACCATTTCCTGGAGTCTTGGCTGATGTACCAAGACAAAGCATCTCCTGTCAAGCTCCTCATGAACAACTTCATGCTAATCTTTTCATCTTTCCCTACTCCGGTCAGCTTATCACAGTAGGTCCTCAGATGGACCCTCGGATCACCTGTGCCATCAAACATCTCAAACTTTGAAGTTTTGTACCCCTCGGGCAGTTCGACATCGGGTTGTATGCAAAGGTCTTCATAGTTCAGCCCCTAGGCACCTTTTCTCCCCTCAACTCCTTGAACTCGGCTAGTCAGCTTTTTGAGTTCCTCAGCCAAATTCCTAATAAGCAGGTCTTTTTCTCCAGACTCGGGTGTGCATGAGATAGGTTGGGTGGAGTGTGGTATCGTTTCCACATAGATAGGATTGTTGTGGTGGCCTGGTGCATGGGTGTAGTAGTGGTCATTTGTGGTGTTCTGAGGTTCCGGGATGATTAGTGGAGTGTTATTTGGGGTATGACAGGTATTGCATTACATTGGAAGGGTTTGATTCTTTGGTGGGGTAGTGTGACGATGAGTTGTGGGATGATTTTTCTGCTTCGGGATGTTTTGAGGAGGTATAGGATTTTGGGCGTTGGGGTAGTTGACGTCTGGGACACTGAGTGTGAATGATAAGTTTGCCAGATTTCGGACTTGATCAAGATCTTCTTGGAATTTCAACAACTTCTGTTCTAGATGGGACATAGTCTCATTCGGGACCCGAATACCCTGGCCGTCAGTGGCCTCTACTCGTTCAACTATGTTTTCTTTTCTGATGTTGCATGAATCTTCCATTTTCTTTTTGCCTTCGTTTCTGCCTTTGGTAGGACTAGGAAGAAGAGAGGGTAGAGGTCCCTTGGATCTTGTGAGGTAGGATGATGATGCCAGAGTGCACGAACCAACCTTTGGGGGGGGGAATAATAAAAGGAAAACAAAAGAAAACAAAAACAAAAGTTAGCCAAGTCAGTGAGGATTATGAAAAGTATTGCGGTATTTAAACACATAGTGCAAAAATATAAAGCGCGTTCTAATTTGGGAACCTCATTGTGCCCGAGGTAGGATTAGAGACAAATTAATTTGGAGAACTTTAAATGCTAAAATGTCTCATTTCATTAATGTAAAAATAGACGAATCATAACGACACTAAGCAAGAAATAAAATCACTAATGGCCATTGGCCTTATTACATTGATAAAGAGGAAAAGGAAATCCTATCTACTTGGTCCCAGAAGGACCTTCCCCATATTAGGCATCTTTGATTCCCTCGAACAGATTCCCCATCTCACGAAGTCCTAGTAGTAGGTATGCTCTGAATAGATGTCCTCCTTCGTTCCCTTCAGCCTTTTGACAGTCTTCAACCCTCTTGATGAATTTACCCTCCAGCTCAACTATGCCTCGTTCCAAGTATCCCAGCTTTCTATTGGTATTGACGGCCATGTCTTTCCATTCCTCAATCAACTTCTTGTTGGAATCGTGTATCTCACGGTGCTCGTTCTCGCATTCACGGATCCTTTTGCGTAGTTGATTATACTTGACTTGTGCCTCGGCCTTTTCATCTATGATCATGTGGCCTCGGACGAACCCCCGCTTGTCTAGACCATCCCAATTGTCTTCCAACCAACCCGAATAGAAAGGTGTACAACATGCGTGATATCGAGCTGGTTCAATTGTGTATTTCTCCATTATGATCTTGCAGTGCCACATGTGTTGGGCCTGGCACTTGTGAGGACTATCATCATTTTGGAAGTCAGCTCGGAAATGGCTCATCTTGTCGACCCTTGGTATGACTTGCTTTCTACCTGCTTGTCTCATAACCCGGAGAGGGACGTAAGGATATGTTCCTCTCAGACAAATCAGTATCAAGAATGGTGCATCTCTGGATCGGACGATGAACTCTTCTGTTGGAAACCACTGGAACATCCATTGAACTTGCTCTTCAGTCAAGATTATTGAAGAACTCAACCCACTCTTTGGCATTCTCAGGCTGAGCAAACGTGTCAGGGATATAAATCATTCGCTTTGGGTGATGGAAAACGATGTTGTCATTCCACGCCCTTCGTGGAAACGCTTGTCGGTACTGGCCCTTATGGAGATGTTCTAAGAGCCAGAGTTGAAGTAATAGGTTACAGCCCTCGAAATGCTTTGCTCCTCTTTGGCATTGCTTTAAGGCTTGATACATGTCTGAGACGATCATAGGAACGATGCTGAATGTTTGTCCACCAATTCCCTCCATTAGGGTCTTTGTTACCATAGCCAACCTAGTGTGGATTCTCTCTTTCTTTATTGGAAATACAATCAGACCCAGGAAGCAAACTATGAAGACGAACACCCTACGATGAATGTGTCCCAAGGATGTGATAGTGAATTCTTCATGGAAGGTACGGTATGATTTGTTGTCACCGTATATTTCATACAAGTAGTCGAAAGGGATGTATGACTCATTCAGACACCCTAACTCTGCGTTCTTCTTTAAACCCATCATTTTCAGGAAATCTTTGCCTGTGCGGTTTTCAGGCATTAACAAACCAGGAGTCTCCCAAACTAAACCGGTTAGTCCTCTTATTTCTTCTAACAACGGTGTCATTTCAATGTCCCCAAAACAGAAGACACCCCTTTCACAATCCCAGAATAACGTGGCAGCCTCTATCATCATGTTGTTAGGATGGATGTCCAGAAGGGGCGGTAGACTACCCAGATACTTTTTGACGAGTGTCTTGTCACTATAATGCAGGTCCTCCCACTAGTTCAGAAGCTTTGGGTGGATGTTGGTGACCATGTCGAATCTGGGGACTTTATGCCTCATATTTCTACAAGGCAAACAGTATTAGGACCTTAACCCCCACCAGACTCGACTATTTATACACTTATGATTAACATGCAAGCATTTAGTTCTCCAAATAAATGCACAGAACGTGATGGCATCCATTGGGATTATGAAAACCCGATGGACTTTGGACAAGGCTGTCTTAAAGGCCATTGTGCGGACAACACGTTATCCTGGCTAGGTTTGACCATGATGCATGCAGCAGTATAACGGAGTAAGGTTTCTATTGGGATTAGACTGGTACCCTTGAGCGGACAACTCAAAAGGGAAAGGCACGGAACCGTCGACTGCACCGATGATCGACTAGTTTTACCGCAAATAAGCCTTTCCGAATTTAGGGGGTGATAAAATAAGAAGGGCGCAACCATTCATCAAGCGTTGCTATAGGATTTGTTTTTGCACGAGTGGAGTATGATGTTGAATCATGATTATGCGATAAGCAGTAAAACACGTTGTCATGTATTTGCACGTTAGGAAAGCAATAAATACAGCATTTATAATTTAAAAGCGATTACAAAGGAAGGAAACAGAAAAACATGCCAGCTTGCATTTTTTAGGAATATTAAATGCTTGAAAAAAGTAGACAATTAATTGCACATAAAGGAAAAAAAGGGAGGGGTACAAATTCACAACGAAGTTTGAAAAATGGTAAAAGCCTAAAATCCCCAGCAGAGTCGTCATGCTGTCGCGCCCCCTTTTTCCAACACCTTTCGGGGTCGGTCAAGGGTTTTTTACATTGTCGGGACAACTCGTCTTCCTTTAGGGAAAAGGGTTTACAAGTTTGAAGAATCACCACCTAACGAGTTTAAGGTGCGTTAGGGCACCTATTTAGGTTCATTTACAAACAAATTTTGATAACCAGAGATACGGTAAGGGCTTGAAATTATCTTAAGGGGAAGGTGTTAGGCACCCCTCAGAATCCACAACTGTGGTTCCTGGCCAAACAACTTTTGTGAATTTGTACAAGTAGCAAGTAGGCAATTAATGTTTACGAAAAGCGAGTAGTTTTGAAAGACATGTGTTACTAAGTTTGAAAATATTTTAAGAACCGAATAAGGTTTGAAAGAATTATATTCTAAGCATGCATGTGGGGAATAGAGGATGTCCTAGGTTTATTTATAATATGGATCACATAAAGGCAATACTCGGTATGTCACTCCTCAAAGAGGGGCTACACATGATATTAGCGCACCGGTCATCATATCCATATCTACCTGTTCCACCCCGTAAAGGTAATTAAAACGCGTGTTGGTCAATGACCGATATTGCATGCTGCTACCCGTCCCTTCTTAATATCACTGGAGGAGTTTAGGACTTCTATCCTATGAGGGAGGTTCTAGGCAAACCCTCACGTTTAAAGGCAAAATACTAGCGACAACCAATAACACATAGGACTGCATTTAGGGGGATAAGCACACAAACAAAGAAAGGCCCGAGTATTCCTCCACAAATAATGCAAATAGGCAGCATGGCTCAAACACAGTTAAAGTCCAGCATTTAATTCAGAATCCTAAAGCATGGTATCTAAGTGATTTTAAAATAACAAAGAGGCATATTTGTTTCATAACTCAGAGAGGAAGTCCTAATCTATTTTGCCTACTGATTTTAAACCTGTTGATAGTTAGGCAGCATACATAAAAAAGCATATTTTTAGTTTTAACAACTTTAATCACCTAAGGCTTGCCTAGGCATAGGACATTGCTCAGTTATTAGAATTACTTGTAAGAAACATGTTGCACTTGTTCAGATTTCAGGAATTATTACCAGTCGTATAAATCTGTTTTTAGGCCCTTTTTCATGTGTCAGTAATTAAACTAGTCGTAGAATGAGACCATAAAACATGGTATCTAATATGCACCTATAGAGATGCAGCATGACTTGTTAGAAAAATTCCTAGGCAGGATTTCTATATGTACCACAATATTACAACATTATTAGACCAGGTTTGCATGAGTAGCAGATTTATATTAACATTCATCCTAGAACAGGGTTTTTCTAAGTGCATAAAGTTACATGGTTTGAACATGCTTTCAGAATATGTAGCCAGTATGAGAATGACCTATTTATTAGCGTATTATTATCCTAAGGCAGGATTTCTAAGTGTACATGATAACGTATAACATAATGGCAAAGTACTAGTTATTAGCATGTTTTGGCACGGAATTTTATAAGTGATATAAGGATGCATATGCTGAAAACATTAGACGTGGGACATAAGATGCATGGTTTATAATTCATGCATGAATCCTAGGCATGGTTTCTATTGCGCATATAGGAAACGTAAACCTAGAAGCATGGTATCTACCCTTTAATAACTAGAGCATGCATATTACCCCTTCCCTTTTCACTATCCATCCCCAGAGTTAAACAATAAATATTACAAACTATTTGCACAAATTACATAATTAAAATAGGAAAAAGAAGAAGTTATACTATAGGGAGCCTACTGATAGGCCCATAATATCCAGAAATGCCTCAATACAATTGGTTCACAGCCTTTCACATGACACAGGTGTGTCAAAGTTCTCTAAGGATCTCAAGGGACCCCGGGCAGTTCTCACACCTAGATTCATAACCAAAACTTGAGTAAGTGCAGTGTGGAAGGGCCAACTTTAATGTGTCAGAGTTCATAGGGAGCTCATAGGGTCCCTAAGCAGTCACACATTAAAGGGGCAGAACCTATATTCCTAAGAGTATATGTGAGATTGCTTGACATGGTTTTGAAAGAGTTGATTTGAAAACAGTTTGAGAATGATCAATTTGAAATAAGTTTTGGAGAATGATAGAAGAGTTTGCTTTAGTGAAAACCAGTTTGAAAGAAAAGGAATAGGATAGTTAACAACTCAAAACCAGAACAGTAGACATGGTTCAAGAAACAAACACAAACAGGGAATGAGGGTATTAGGGACAAGTAAGTCACATAATAGAAACATATTTTCACATAAGTTTACACCAGGGAAGTGTTAAAGTACTACATACGTATAGTCACAGCAGTAGTCTATCACAAAGTGTTTATGCCAAGAACTTAACAGATTCAGATTGGGAGGTGCTAAACAGAGTTACACATTAGGTTTAGAGGGAAGAGTTCAGAATAGAAACTAAGTGTCATAGATACACACTTATAATGTGCTCGGAGTTAAGGGAGGGAAGAATTGTAGTAAAAACATGTAAGAGAGAGCAATAGACATGCTGAACTAGGGGGAAAGGGGAAGTCACACAGATAGAAAAAACATACTAATTTTAAGGTAAATAGCTGAACCATAAGTAGAAGCGTAAGAGAAATAAAAGGAAGTGCAATACGAATAGAAACATATTGTTTTGCATGTCGTAAATCAAATAGAAAACATACCAATCAAAAATTAGAAAATCAGTGCAAAGTAGTAGAGCAGTAAAGTGAAGAGAAGTAGAGCAGTAGTGTTGGGAAAGATAGAACAGTAGAGCAGTAGAGAAAATAGAGCAGTAGAGTTACTCAGTCTTGGCTTTCAGTCGACTGAGTAGCAAGTAAACTGCAATAGAAGCAAGAGAGTATGTGAGTTTGTAAGAGAAAGTTCAGAACAGTGTAATTGTTCGTGTGTGTGTTGGTGTCCTATGCTAAAGAGAGAGTAGAGTATTTATAGTTTTGAAAACGAGTAGAAATAAGGTAAGGAGTACTAGTTTATAATAATTATAGAAATAATACCAAATCAGAATCAATCAAAGACCTGGACTCCCTTTAATTAGGGAGTCATAGTTCAAACGGCACAATTAGAGTTAAATAAGGGAAAGAATCAACTATAAACTAATTTTACCATAATGGGAGTAGTGAAGAATGTTGCATGTAATAAAGACTAAGTACACAATACATAATTTAGGGAAAGTATATTTCAAATAATTGACAGCATATTTGTGCACATAAATAAGGCAGAATGCAATTTTAGTTCTGAAAATCAGTCACAAGAATCACGAATGGGATTGAAAGTCACAGGGAATCAATATTAACTAAGGAAAGTATCACACGAACAAGCAAACAATTCAAAATCAGTCAAGAGCTCTAAGGAAAACACACAAAATCACAGATTCAGGGAAGATATCACATGTCTAAGGAGACTACACAAAATCAGTATAAATTATTATGTGAACAATCAATAAGGCAAATAGTCAGACCTATTAAACGTTAAACAACATGTATTGAACAAAATCAGAGAAACCCTAAGAAAGCATTTGGAGAAACAGTAGAAGATCGAAACCCTAAAAACAAGTTAAAGCGAGAATCACAAAGAATACATAGATAGTTTCATAAGAACAAACACGAATGAACATACAGTCAAAGGCAGCCTAGAAAATTAGGGCTTTTTAGCATAATAACTCATATAACAAGAAAACATAAGAAAATCGTTCAAACAAAGTAGAAATCACTTAGAATTAGAAGAAGAACCATTTTTGAAAGGGGTCAAGAAACCTAACTTCAAAGTGGGGAAATCGTGTGGAAAACAAAGAGTTTTTTTAGGAAAACATGTGAAAATATTAAAAGAGACATAGATCTTTCACAGATATAAAAGAATCGGATGATTTAAAGCTAAGGTTTCCAGAGAAAACCCAGGAAGGAGAAGAAGACTTAAATACTACCCGCGTTTGGCCGGAAAATGCAAGGATCTTACTCGAACGGCCATAGGAGACTGGAAAACATGGAATGAGACCGGAGATGGGAGTGAGCCGCCTCTTGAGAGCCTCCACCGATGACAAAGGTGTGAAGGACGGAGCCATTGGGTTGATGAGAGGTGGAAACTTCACAGTTTCCGGCGAGGGGGTGGCCGGAAAAGGGAGAGACAAAGCTCAGGCACGAAGGTTCTAGAGAGAGTGTTGAGAGAATTCAGAATGAGAGACGGTTGAGTGTTACGAGTGAGGGGGAAAATGAATGGGGGGGTTAGTCGTCTAGGAGTTAATTAAAGCAAGGAGAGATCTGGGCCGTTGATTTGAATTAATCAACGGCTTAGATCAAAAGGGGGATTGGGCCGGGTAATTGTGAGGATTGGGTTGTGTAGTTAATTGGGTTAAGGGTTTGGTTTCAATTAGGCTAAAATTAAATTAAAAGTGGCTCGATGTTAAATACACATTAAAAATAGATAAATATTTTATAAAAATGGCTAATAATTATAAAAAATGAAATTGATGTTGAATAAACTAAATTTAGATGATTAGCCAGTATTAAAAATATGAAATGACTAATTATTGAGTAAATATAACATAAATAATGTAATTAGGCTATAACTGCAAAGTTGTTGCGATTATAGCCAAATGGTGCCAATTCGGCTAATTGTGAAATAATTTGGCCTTAATAGGACCTAAAATGATATATTAAATCAGGAAATATTTTGAAATCATTTTTAATGCAATTTATAATTCATTATTGGAGATAAAACTACTGGATAAATTAGAATAAATTAATAAAAAATGTGGAAAACTTATAGAATTGTTATAAAAATTGATTTTGAAGGTATATATGCAAGTTTAAAAAATAATTTGAGGAAACATTGTATCAACAATGGGTCTTCAATTTTAGGGCTTATATGTTTATGGGTTAGTGATATTTAGCTTCTTTCATGCTTTATCTGTTGAATTGGTGGTTGCAAACACTGATTCATGCCTTTTTTACTAGGGTTCTTCTTGAGAAAGATGGCCCAAGTCTAGGTAAAATAGGCTAACAAGAAATTTGGGTGAATTCAAGAGATTGATACCCGATTTGAGCCAATTTCACTTGCACTGTTTAAACACCCAATTAGGCTTGAGAAAGCCAATTCGGGCAAAGTCACCCAAACTACGAGAGGTATAGGGTGAGTAATTAAGTGTGAGGTTATATCACGATCCCAAATACAACAAGTTTATCCTAATTTCTAGATCCCATTAGATACTCGCCTAGGTGTAAGTCGCTTCCCTAGTGCTCTTTGTCAATTGAGAAAACCCTTACAAAAACTCTGTACTTAGTTTATTTTCAGCACTAATAGCAATAAAATTAAAATAGAATCAACCCACTCATGGTTAGAAGTGTAATTAAGGACAACACACATAACTAGATTAGATAGGAACCTGATTCCTAACCAATTATAACTCCCAGTGGATATCGATCCCGGCCTCTCAGGTAAAAGCTACATCGACCCCTCCTCACCATCACATAGTAGTGCAGGGTTTGAGCCGATCACTTTTCGGCGCCGTTGTCAGGGAGTTAAACTATTTTGGCTATCAACGGTTGATCCTCTAGTAAATGTTCTCCCTGGGGAGGAGGTAGACGATAATGGTGATGATGAGGCTCATTTGGTCCCTCAAGCTCAAAGAAGAGGCCGCCAGGCGAATGAAAATATCCCAGACCCTCCCCCAGCTCCTCCAAGAGCAGCTCATCGGGTGCTTCCAAATGAAGGATATGCTAGTGCGATTGTCCCACCCCGAATCTGGGCGGGAAATTTCCAAATTACAAATGTGATGTTTACTTTATTGGAGCAGGCGAGGGTATTTCACAGGTGCTCCCCATCAGATGCATATAAACATCTCAAGGGATTTGTGGATACCTGTTGGGGAAGCAAACAGACAAACGTATTGGAGGATGCATTGAGACTGAGATTGTTCCCCTTTTCACTTAGAGGGAAAGCATTGGACTGACTCGAAAGACTCCCCAACAATTCCATCTCTACGTGGGATGAGTTGGCTGACAAGTTTATAGCCATGTTTTTCTCACCTGGACATATGGCATCTTTAAGGGATGAAATCCCAATGAGATTTGGGAGAGATATAGAACTATGGGAAAGGAATGCCCCAATAATAACATGACAGAAGCTATGATCCAACAAAAATTATACCTGGGTATAAACGTGACCAATCAATGTGTGGTGAACCAGTTAGCTGGGGGTAATTTTATGAAGCTGACATATGATGAAGCCTGTGACATTCTTGATGAAATGGTTGACACTTCTTCAGCGTGGAAAAGTTGGGAAAACGTTCCTCAAGGTGACCCGAATGTGATCAATATTCACAAGGAACTCCAAGACCATGGACAAGCCATCGCTGAGTTAACAACAACTATGAACCAGCTTGCCAAAGCACAACTTCAGCAAATCCAAGGACCAAAGCAAGTAAATGCAATGGAAGGAGTCAGACTAATGGTCAACAGGAGAAGACAACATGACCAACAAATGCAAAGCAATAATGACCAACATGAGCAAAGTGTAAGTGGCTACAACAATGATGATTCATATGATGACCCAAGTAAGGATGTCATGTATGCAAACAACTATCAAGGACAGCGGAGCAATGCTCCAAATCAACACTGGCAATCTCAAGGTAATAATCAGAATTGGAATAATCAAGGGCAAGTAAACTGGAACAATAACAACAATAACTCAAACAACTGGGGGAACAACAATTATATTTGGGGTGGCAACAACAATTGGAATGGCAATAACAACGACAATTGGGGCGGAAATGGAAATCGAGGGTTGGGATTTCAAAGGCCCCCGATGTATCAACAACCCAACAATCCACCTCCTTATCAATCTCAAGGTTAAAGTTCATCAAGCAATGATATGGGACGGATTGAGAATATGTTCAAATAGATGATGGAGAGAACTGTCAATTCTGATGCTCAAATTGCCTCCCACACTACCTCTATCCGCAATCTTGAGGTCTAAATGGGTCAAATCTCGCAAGCATTGAACACTCCCCCTAAAGGGTCACTACGTAGTGAAACGGTAGTAAACCCTAAGGGTGGGAACAATAAAAATACTGGGCATGCAATGGCGGCGACCACAAGGAGTGGCAGAGGTGGTGAAGCAAGTACCTCCAAGCAAAAGAGAGTTGTGTGTGATAATGATGAAATGCAAAATGATGATGTTCCCATAGTTGATGAGCAAGTGAGTGAAGAGCAATTGCATGGTGAAGTGAGGATTGATATTCATGACAATGAGGAGGAAACTCAAAATGATGTGAACCTGTCTAGGGAACACGTAATAGACATACCGGAGCCGGTAGTGCTAAAAGCCAAGGTTCCTTTACCAAGGCCTCCTCCACCTAATCCTCAAAGACTTGCAAAGCAAAAGAGTGAAAATCAATTCAAGAAGTTCATAGAGATGATGAAGAGCTTGTCAATCAACGTGCCATTAGTGGAAGCTCTTGAGCAAATGCCGGGATACGCCAAGTTTATGAAAGACTAGGTGACTAAAAAGAGATCCATAGAATGTGAGACCATCAAAATTACTCATCAAGTTAGTACCATTGTGCACTCGATGGCTCCCAAGCTTGAATATCCCGACGCATTTAAAAATCCATTGTACCATTGGAAGTGCGGATTTTGCAAAGGCATTGTGTGAATTGGGTGCAAGTATCAATTTGATGACTTACTCCACATTCAAAACTTTGGGTATTGGTCAGCCGAGAGCAACTTCAATGAGACTACAAATTGTGGATAGAACTATGAAGAGGCCCCTGGGTATTATTGATGATGCTCTTGTAAGGGTCGACAAGTTTATCTTGCTTGCTGATTTTGTGATCCTCGACTGTGAAGTGGACTATGAGGTGTCTATAATATTGGGAAGGTTGTTCCTAGCAACAGGGAAGGCCTTGGTGGATGTTGAAGACGGTGAGATCACCTTCCGGGTGGGCGATGAAAAGGTTGTCTTCCATGTGTGCAAATCAATGAGGCAGCCGAATAGTATTGAGGTTTGCTCTTTTGTGGATCTTGTAACAGAAGTGATAATTGATGATACGAGTTCAATTATCAATGTGGATGACCCCATGGAAGCTCTCTTGTTAAACCACGAGGATGATGTAAGGGATTGCTTGGTTGAATGTGCTAATACATTGCAAGTAATGGGATCCTACTCTTATGGACCCCGTAAGCGCTCCTTGGACTTGCAAAATCGGAAGACTCCACCGACAAACCCCTCGATCGAGGAGCCACCAACTTTGGAGTTGAAGCCTCTCCCATCACACATCAAGTATGAATTCTTGGGCCCTTCATCTATATTACATGTTATCCTATCTACTTGCTTAACCAAAGTGGAGGTAAACTCCACTCTTGAAGTACTTCAAAGAAGAAAAAAATACAATTGGATGGACCTTAGCTGATATTCGGGGCATAAGCCCCGCCTTTTGCATGCATAAAATTATACTTGAGGATGATGCAAAACTGTCTGTGGAACATCAACGGAGGTTGAATGAGGCTATGCAAAAGGTGGTCAAAACGAAGATTATCAAATGGCTTGATGCAGGGTTTATCTATCAAATATCAGACAGTGCATGGACTTCATCGGTGCAATGTGTGTCGAAAAAGGGGGTATGACTGTGGTGAAAAATTAAAAGAATGAGTAGATCCCTACTCGGATTGTGACTGGATGGAGGGTATGTATGGACTACAGGAAACTGAACAAGGTGACCCGAAAAGATCATTTCCCATTGCCTTTACCTTATTAGATGTTAGCAGACTTGCCGGGCGGGCCTATTACTGTTTCTTGGATGGGTACTCAGGTTACAATCAGATTCTTATATCCCCAGAAGATCAAGAGAAAACTACCTTCACTTGACCGTATGGGACCTTTGCATTCTCTCGGATGCCGTTCGGACTATGTAATGCACCCGCTACATTTCAGCGGTGCATAATGGCCATATTTACGGACATGGTGGAGGACTTCCTTGAAGTCTTTATGGATGATTTTAATGAAGTTCGAGACTCATTTTAAAAATGTTTTCAAAAGTCTTGACAAGGTTCTAACCCGATATGAAGAAACAAATCTTGTGCTTAACTGGGGGAAATTCCACTTTATGGTCGAAGAGGGAATTGTCCTCGGCCATAAGATCTCAAAAGATGGAATAGAAGTGGACAAGGCTAAAATAGAAGTGATTTCAAAGTTAACTCCTCCGACTTCCATCAAGGGAATTAGAAGTTTTCTTGGGCATGCGGGGTTCTACTGTAGGTTCATCAAAGACTTTTCCAAAGTCGTGAATCCCCTATGCAAGATATTAGAGAAGGATGCAAGATTTGATTTTAATGAAGAGTGCATGAAGGCCTTTGAGCTCTTGAAGTATACATTAACAACCAATCCAATCTTTACCGCACCAAATTGGAGCTCACCTTTTGAGCTTATGTGCGACGCAAGTGATGTTGCGGTAGGAGCGGTAGTTGCAAGAATTCACGTTTTGTTGAAGGCTTGCTAACATTCTAGTTATAAGATGACGTAACGTTGGATTTTGTAGAGTTTCTTAATTATCAGTTGATGTCTAACATATTTGGATTATAAGAATGCTAGTTTCTGATTGTTTACAAGGTAAAAAGAAAGTGAGGTGTCTTTGTATTCAAGACAAGGGAAATGAAGTCTTGTTGAAAGATTTTGTGAAATGGCTAATGTTGAATGCTATAGTGCTTTTTAATTGATAATCCATGGCTAAGTTCTTAAGTGTAGGAATGACTAATAGATTGTATTGTTCTTGAGAATGAATTTGTTGGAATTCACCAGCACGCTAATGTCCCATTTCTCATTATATTTGTTTATATGGAAAATTCTTTGAATTGGCAAGAATATGACACCTAATCAAGGATGACCCTTAGTCATTTCTTTATAAGGTGGCTATCTTCTACGTTTTGGGATGGAAAGTATTAATATTTATTCACTTATTAGTTACTTAGGTAATGTCTCGTTACCCGGTAATTAATCACTTACCCGCATGATTTAAAAGAATTACCACAGATTACTTAAAATATTACTCACTTTCCACATACCTTATACACCTTACTATCATGGCCAGGTAGTACCTTGTATGGCACTAGTCCATAAATACCGGGTATTATCGCTCGACCCGTATTTTATCCCAAATCGGCAACCTTCAACGAAACTCCTTTTCTTTAATTTGTCTACCCTTTATCCGTCATGATACTTACTTATCGCTTGATATAATTACAGTAAATATGTTAATCTCAATATAATCTCATCCCCGAGTCTACGTCAATTAATGGAAGATGAAACTTTTACGTACGAAATGCGGAACATAACACCTCGTTTCTGACCTTTCATCAATTTATTTGTGGTGCATTTTCACGTATAAAAATATGGGGTGTAACATCATTCCCCCCTTTGGAACATTCGTTCTCGAATGTTGACTGATGCACTTATCATTGTCATAGCCTATTGTCCGTGCGAATACTTTAGTGCTCTCCTTGTCATCCTTGGCAACTGTTCTGTGAATAAATCCAAAGGCCAGAGAATTCACCTCTTTAGGCCTCTTTCTTACACCACGACTTATGGCCGAAATCCTTCCAGTCTCGTAATTGTTGCTACCTTCTATCATGCAGCTTGTACGACTCTGACCTTGTAACTGCGCTTATGCGTCTCTTCTCTCTTTTTCTCTCCAGCTTTTAGCCAATTTCTAGGCCTTACATTGTAAGCATATTCAAAGCTTAATAAGATGTTTCTCTGGGCATCTATAGGTATATTGAAGTCCTTCGCTCGGTACCTTGGAGAGACCTGGTTATCCATTTGTATGACTTTACTGCATCTACGTAGGTCATACTATACCATAACTCTTACTTTGATTTTTCATTACTGAGGTCTGCAACCAACTTCACGTTACTCTCGTTACTTATCCTTAAGACTAATGGTCTAATTTTATCTCATACTATTAAACTTTCATCCATCTATTGTTGATTCACCTTAATGTTGATTCATCATCTACCACTGATAACTTGATCTTTTGTGTAACAACGTCACTAGGACTCGCGTCTCATCGGGGACATCCGAAATAATTAAATTGATCCACCTAGGGGTGATATGCTTCCATAACCGTACTTTATAGAATCCCAATGTGATTTATCCTATGGGGGTTATTCTAATCCTGTGCAACTCATGATTTGTTTTTTTCCAAATCATTACTCATGCGAAGGCCCAAACGTCATCCTTCATTTATCACAATTACACCCCCATTCTGCTACCAAGGCAGCATCCCATCTCTTCTAAATGCTACTAGTCTTAGACTCCTTTGAGTTTATTCAGGCTATATTGAGCTTTCTATAACTTAGAGGAACCATCATCTCCTTTGTTTTCACGGGCCTAATCCCGAGGACTTATCCATTTTCGTCACCTTCTCACTTGCCTTCTTCTTATCCTTACTCTTGTCTTTCTAAAACCTTGTCGTTCTATCATACTTTAGCTTGTGATCGATTCCCTTATGATTTTCTGGGACATCAAGGGAGACATCGCATCATCTATAACTCTTTTTTTTTACTCTATAATTAGACATTTCAATACTTAGAAACCATAGGCTGGAAGTTATGCCACTGACGATGTTGCTATCATTCCTGGATACTGAATCCCAGCACTTTTAGTCTTTTACCTGAAGTATGGACCACTCTCATTGTTCTATACTTGAGTATTTCGTACGTTGTTCGCCTTTACCTTACTTACTTTAAAATATCACCTCATATTCTTCTACCTCTCTTTCTTAACCTCTCTCCCACATAGGTATAAATCACATCCATCATTTGACTCTATTATAGTACTTGCACCTTTGGTGCCTATATAATCCGATGGGAGATCCATACTGAATTCTATGAGGCTGGTATTTTTCTAACTGGCTTTTTCGTAGAGCCGTTATAGAATATGGTTGTTGTGCTATCTCTCTTGCACTTCTAATATTAAGAGTGATTTTTCTATGTTTTCAATCCATTCCTATAACTTCTGGGTCCAATAATCGGATTCCTGATTTACTTTGTTGATGTAACTCTTTAGCTTCCTCCTTCTTCTGATCAGTCTTTATGTCGGCTTAAGTTATCTCCCGATCTGGGGTTCACGGTATTAGTTATTCTGTTTAGCCTTTCATAGGCGCTGAGGAATATCCATGATACAATCTTTTAACAATTCGATCCTTTGTCTATGACTTGGACTCAATTCTTTCTTTTAACTTATACCAAAGTCCTCTACCGCTTGTATGATTGTCAACATGTATGTTTCATAATACTCCGAAATCTTAAGTGCGTCCATAACGTAACTAATTTTGGATCATTGACCGAATAATTCCTTTGTTCTTTCTCAACTTTCTTTAACGTAAGCTTTTACTTTTCCTGGTCTTTCTTCCCCCTTTCGTGTGCATACTTAGCTTATCTTAGTGGCCATGCATATTGGAATCCCATACAAATCCTATATTTTTGGATATCACTTATGATTTTACTTCTCGTTCATTAAGCACGGTAGGTGCCACTTCTTTTTGGAGTGCCTATAATGTTGTAATAAAATTGTTGTTATAAAACCATTCCCTCTTTAGGTCACTGAGCTTAGGTTGAAGCCTTCTTCCTTAATTCCTCGGCTAGTCTTTCATTGTAGTACTTAATGAGGACCCTCTGACTCTTGTAAAGCTGCGAACTTATTACGTGCTACAATCGACGGAACTTTTGGTGTCCTTCCTTGCCTATAATTATCAATAGTTATTTATCTCCATGCCTTGTTCTTGTAGGGTTAATTGAACTAATATTTTGGCTGACTTCCCAGTGGTACTCTCTTTTATTTTCGTAACACTCATACGGTATCTTTATCTACCCCAACTTCTATCCGAATATTTCTCGAGGATCACGATGTCATAACTGTGAGGCTGAATTCCCCGTATTGGGGTTCCCTATGTTTATCTTGCACGATCTATTGACTTGTATGTATTCTCTTGTCTAGCTATAGCTACGCTCTTCAAGAATCAACTACTAACTACTTGTTGGCCCATTCTCGTATCAATATTTCGCGTAATCTTTCTTGGGTTATTAGTCAATAGCATTTCGGGCAGGAACCCTTACTTATTCTCCTTGATGTCGTGTTTTCATAATGCTCTTGTATCGTAGCATATCTGTAAGATTTGGATAAGTGTCGTCTCATTCCTCTTTCACTTATCGCATTTTTCCTTTACCATTTTGTAGCTACTAGAACCGCTTAATTCTGACTCAATGCCACGTTACTCCATATTCCCCCCTTTAGGGGTGTACTAAAAGTTGGATCTACCTATAGATATTTTACCTCTTCATCTTTGGCCTCGTTTCTCAACATCAATGATCCTTTCTCGCCTTGAGGCAATTCTTCTGTACCAAGGATGACAAATTCCCTTACTCGCGAGGGTGACACTTAGCGTAACTGGCACATACAGTCTCTTAAGCTTAACTTTGCTCACATTGCTTGCTTTAGGGAAGCGTCTTCCTGAATGACCATTCTCTGAATATCTCATGAATTGTCTTTTATTGTCCATTCTGTTGTCGCAGGAACGCAAATATGAAGTTCTCATGATGCTGACTATAATCAAATCACTCAGTCCCTAATTCATGTTTAATTTATCTTGTTCACCAGCCCATACTGATTTCTATTATTCTGGGGTCTAACTTTTCCTTTCGGTAGTTGCGTTGGAGTCACAAACTTATTTCTTGAAGTGAGGATACGACTTTATGTCCTATACTCTTTTGTTGTCTCAAGGCCTGTCATCTATCGTCTTATCCTTTACTTCACTATAGACTCTGTAATACCGTCATCCTTTTGACCTACCGTTGCTATCCATGTATCACATCTTACTCTTAATGCTTCATTAGCTCTTTTCTTATTTCCTGCTAACCTTTCTGTCTATCACTTTATTCTGAAAACTTTATCAGGATATTCTTTCGCTTTTAGCTCCCCTCTGCTCCATCTAGTAGCTCTTCAAGTTACTTAACGTTCTCGCTCTACTAGGGATGCGAGCCACACTAAGGTAATATTTATCCATTCAAGGCTTCCAGTGCCTATCTTTGTAGTACTCATATCCAATTGTACTATATTAAAGTGCAACATCTGGGTGTCTCACAAGGAGATCTATTAGAACATTAGCAATATTCTTCGGAAATGTCAACTAACGCAAACAATCCCACCATCTTGGGTTACTGTAACCCCAACCGGATCATGCTGTCATGTCCTTCTCTTAAATCATATCCGTTAGCTCCCATAGGTCATGAGTGAGATAAGTGTGGTCGATTGTACGTACATTTATTACTATTGAAGGTAATTCAAAATGCGTATGTCTCCCTTCCTTAATGGTAAATAATGAGAATCTTTATTAACCTCGTACTCTTCTTCACCTTGCTTCTTTTACTTGCTGCAACTTGTGTCTAACTTTCGATTCCGTTATTCCTTTTTACCATAAGAGTGGATAAGTATTCTTTCTTAAAAGCTCCTTATCAAAACCGTACACCTTTTAGTACACGCATGATCTGCCGAAGACCTCTCATTCACTCATCATAAGCAAGATGCAAAATCGAGTTCCTCTAACTGAACACTTCCACAACTATATCACTTATCGATAGTCTTTCTGAAAGTAGAAATCGTCTTATTACGAATAGAAGTTCGGGATTTGAATTCTTATAAGTGAGCTCTACCACACGATCTAGAGTAAGAAGGAAGAGTGACAGTTCTAAATACCCTGTAGCCTCCTGCTTATAAGTGTGGTGCACGACACACCCATAAATAAGACTCTACTAGACACGACTTGTAGACTCCCTAGGACAGAACGACTCTCATACCACTTTTGTCATGACCCAAACCGATGGGCCTTGACGGGCATGCGGTACCTTACTCAACCGAGTACCAACGTAACGTATCTTTCGTATCATATCATAATATACACGTGACATACGGCCTAATATGCCAACATAATCATTTACAAACTCTAAACATAGGCCGACAAGGCCATACAAGTATTCTTATACATGACATCTGTCTACAAGCCTCTAAGAGTACATAAGTATCATAAAGTTCGGGACTGAACCCCGTCATACCAATCAATACATGTCCTAAATATACTGACCAAACAAGCAACTCCGAAGCAAATGGAGCGCACCAACATCTTCCGCTGAGCTGATAGCCTACTTGGAGGGTTCTCGACCTGTTTATCTGGACATGCGGGCATGAAACGCAACGTCCCCGGGCAAAAGGGACGTCAGTACGAATAATGTACCGAGTATGTAAGGCAGTATACTGAAAGCTGAAACTGAACTGATAATATAATAATTGCAAGTAGCTGGAAGTCAAAGATAATCTGATGATATGCTTACCTGATGATACTGACTCAATTCTCCCAACATAACAAGTAAAATAGTTGTCCGGCCCTATAAGGCTCGGTAAATATATATATATATATATATTTATTTATATAAAATCATATAACTGCTCTGCCGTAGTAGGCTCGCTCATAGGCACTCAACCATATTAGGCTCTGTATCTCGACCAACTGGGCTCGCTCATAGGCGCTCGGCCACAGTAGGTTTGGTATATAACTTACAATCTGATCAGAGGTTGCCCAATAAGGGCCTGCCCATCGATTATAACTCGATGGTAATGAAAATATTGTAGTACTGTATATATAGACTCTACGCTCTCGTGATTGGAAAAAGGAAATGCTCAAATGAATATAAAGTCCCGATAAAGAGAATAATGTAACTTACAAAACTAAAAAAATATACGTAAATTCTGGGATATTGATTTTTCTTTATGATTCATTATCAAACTCGTGTAATTACGAGATCATGCTAAAATGAAAGAAGGACTTAGCCTAACATACCTGAAGTAAGGAAAAATCCGAATGATGTTCTAGAAAAAGATTGCACCGTACTCCTTTAGAACCGCAATATTTTATGCTGCTAAAAGTTCACGCTGGATTTGTAGTTGCAAGAATTCACCTTTTGTTGAAGGCTTGCTAACATTATAGTTATAAGATGATGTAACGTTGGATTTTGTAGAGTTTCTTAATTATCAGTTGATGTCTAACATATTTGGATTATAAGAATGCTAATTTTCTGATTGTTTACAAGGAATAAAGAAAGTGAGGTGTCTTTGTATTCAAGACATGGGAAATGGAGTCTTGTTGAAAGCTTTTGTGAAATGGCTAATGTTGAATGCTATAGTGCTTTTTAATTGATAATCCATGGCTAAGTTCTTAAGTGTAGGAATGACTAATAGATTGTAGTGTTCTTGAGAATGAAGTTGTTGGAATTCACCAGCACGCTAATGTCCCATTTCTCATTATATTTGTTTGTATGAAAAATTCTTTGAATTGGCAAGAATATGACACCTAATCAAGGATGAGCCTTAGTCATTTCTTTATAAGGTGGCTAGCTTCCATGTTTTGGGATGGAAAGTATTGTTATTTATTCACTTATTAGTTACTTAGGTAATGTCTCGTTACCCGGTAATTAATCACTTACCCACATGATTTAAAAGAATTACCACAGATTACTTAAAATATTACTCACTTTCCACATACCTTATACACCTTACTATCATGGCCAGGTAGTACCTTGTATGGCACTAGACCATAAATACCGGGTATTATCGCTCGACCCGTATTTTATCCCAAATCGGCAACCTTCAACGAAACTCCTTTTCTTTAATTTGTGTACCCTTTATCCGTCATGATACTTACTTATCGCTTGATATAATTACAGTAAATATGTTAATCTCAATATAATCTCATCCCCTAGTCTACGTCAATTAATGGAAGATGAAACTTTTACGTACGAAATGCGGAACATAACACCTCGTTTCTGACCTTTCATCAATTTATTTGTGGTGCATTTTCACGTATAAAAATATGGGGTGTAACAGCGGTATCCCAATAAGGCAAATGACATCTTTTCGTGCCACTGTTTGTGATTTTCTACAATCTTTCTTAGTATCATTTTTATATTCTTGTTGGCATCTTCTACAGCTCCATACATCTGAGGTCTATAGGTCGTGGAATTCCTGTGCTTGATTTTGAAGGTCTCACACATGTCCTTCATCAGGTCACTATTGATATTGGAAGCATTGTCAGTGATGATTGATTCTGGAACTCCGAACCGACAAACAATCCGGTCGCGGACAAAGTCTGCCACGACTTTCTTAGTCACTGCCTTCTAAAATGATGCTTCGACCCATTTGGTGAAATAATCAATAGCTACCAAGATGAACCTGTGTCCATTTGAGGCGGTGGATCGGACCGATGACGTCCATTCCCCAGGCGGCGAATGGCCAAGGTGATCTTGTTGCATTGAGCTCGTTTGGGGGTACCTTTACCATATCTGCACGTACCTGACATTGGTAGCATTTTCGAACATACTTGATGCAGTCCGTTTCCATGGTCCTCCAGAAATAACCGGCTCTGAGTATCTTCTTGGCCAACACAAAACCATTCATATGTGGGTCGCAGGTCCCATCATGTATTTCTTCAAGTAGTTTAGAAGCTTCCTTTGCATCGACACATCTCAGTAATCCCAAATCAGGAGTTCTCCTATACAGGGTTCCTCCGATGTGAAAGAAACTAGTGGATAACCTCCGGAGCGTACGTTTCTGGGTATGATGTGCAAGCTCCGGGTATTCTCCCTTTGCCAAGTATCCCTTGATGTCGTGGAACCAAGGTTTCACGTCTACTTCTTCTTCAACATGGCCACAATATGCTGGCTGGCTATGGATCTTCACCGGAATAGGATCAATGAAGTTCTTATCTGGATGTTGTATCATGGATTACAAGGTGGCCAGTGCATCGGTGAACTCGTTCTGAATTCTGGGGACGTGTCGAAATTCCGTCTTTGTGAACCTCTTTCTCAATTCCTACACATGGTGCAGATACGGCAGTATCTTGGAATTCTTGGTGGCCCATTCTCTTTGTACTTTGTGTATAAGCAAATCTGAGTCACCAATTACCAGCAACTCTTATATATACGTGTCAATGGCCATGTTGAGCCCTAGTATGCAAGCTTCATACTCGGCCATATTGTTAGTGAAGGGAAATCTTAGTTTAGCACATACTGGATAATGTTGGCCAGTTTTCGATACCAAAACTGCTCCAACGCCGACTCCTTTGAAATTTGTTGCTCCGTCAAAGAACATCCTCCAACCGTCATAGGATTCAGCAATGTCTTCTCCTATGAATAATACCTCTTCATCGGGAAAATACGTTTTCAGGGGTTCGTATTCTCCTCCCACAGGATTTTCAGCAAGATGATCTGCCAGTGCATGTCCCTTGACCGTGTTTTGAGTCACATAGACGATGTCGAATTCACTCAGCATGATCTTCCACTTAGCCAGCTTGCCAGTGGGCATGGGCTTTTGAAAGATATACTTTAAGGGATCCATCCTTGATATGAGGTATGTTGTGTAGGCACAGAAGTATTGCCTCAGATTTTGGGCTACCCATCAGAGCGCAACAAGTACGTTCCAGCAGAGAGTACCGTGTCTCGTATGAAGTGAACTTCTTACTCAGATAATAGATAGCCTATTCCTTTCTTCCTGTCTCGTCGTGCTGCCCCAGAACGCAATCGAAGGCTCTATCTAGTACTGTAAGGTAGAGTAACAAGGGTCTACCTGGCTCTGGCGGGACCAAGACTGGCGGTGTTGATAAGTATTCCTTGATTCTGTCGAAAGCCTTTTGACAGTCCTTGGTCCATTTGTTCGCAGTGTCTTTATTTAACATTTTGAAGATTGGTTCACATATGATTGTGGACTGGGCTATGAACCAGCTGATGTAATTTAGCCGTCCTAGAAAACTCATTATGTCCTTCTTATTTCTCGGTGGTGGCAATTCCTGGATGGCCTTGACTTTTTATGGATCCAGTTTTATCCCTCGGCGACTGACGATGAACCCAAGCAAGTTTTCCGCAGGAACCCCAAATGCACACTTTGCGGGGTTTAATTTCAAGTTGTATTTCCGAATCTGTTTAAGAACTTCCTTAAATCTACTATATGGTTGGTGGATTTCTTGGACTTGATGATGATGTCTTCCACATATACCTCGATCTCTTTATGTACCATGCCATGGAAAATAGTGGTCATAACCCTCATGTAAGTGGCCCCAACGTTCTTTAGGCCGAACTGCATCATCTTGTAACAATATACTCCCCAAGGAGTAATGAAAGTTGTTTTCTCAGTGTCCTCCTCATCCATCCGAATTTGGTGATAACCGGCAAAACAATCCACAAATGACTGGAGTTCTTGTTTGGCACAATTGTCGATTAGGATGTGTATGTTTGGAAGAGGGAAATCATCCTTTGGACTGGCTCTATTGAGATCCCGGTAATCGACACAAACCCTGACCTTTCCATCATTGTTCGGCACTGGCACAATGTTGGCTAACCATGTTGGGTGTTCAAACACCCTAAGGACTTTGGCGTCGATTTGTTTAGTGACTTCTTCCTTGATTTTCAGACTCATATCAGGTTTGAATTTTCGGAGCTTCTTCTTTACTAACGGGCACATTGGATTCGTGAGAAATTTGTGAGACACAATGGATGTACTTAGTTCGGTCATATCATCGTACGACTATGCAAGTATGTCCTCATATTCCTTCAAGAATTGTGTGTACTCTTCTTTCTCTGATAATGACAAGTGGATGCTGATGCGAGTTTCTTTTATAATCTCTTAGTCTCCCAGGTTGACTACCTCAGTTTGTCCAGGTTGGACTTAGGCTTATTCTCAAATTCCTCTACTTCTCTAGCGATTTCCTCGGGTATGATATCTTCTTATTCTGAATCACTATCCTTTTGTTGCGTTGTCTCATTGCATGTCACAGTCATCGGTTCATCAAGACAGGAAATAGTAATGTTGTATAGATAAAAGTATGAGAGAAAAATTATAATAATAAATAATTATTCATGCAATTTTCAATAATTTAAACAAATGTTTTTGGAACACTGGAGATTTTATTTAAAACAGGAAAAATGTGAAAACGAAATCATTAACGAATAAAGTAAACAGTTCTTGTTCAGGCTTGCTACCCCGGGACTTGTCGGGCCTTGGATGGTTTGACAGCCCAGTTTCTGAGGAATGATCCCTTGCTCACGGCTTGGAAGGTAGGGCCTTCCTCCTCCTCTTCCTCGACAATAACATAACAGTCCATATCCTCGTCCTCCAGGAATAAGTTTCTTAAGGCTGCTAAGGCTTCCTCCTCCTCTGATCCCCATATGACGTCGGCTTACTGGAAGGTCTGTTCCAAGTGCGGTATGGGCTGCTCCAATGGATAGTAAAGACCGCGCCATGGTGGCGACCAGTCGTCATACTCTTGCCAAGTGTACTGATAACCCAGGCCAAAGGTAGTGTCGTGGCTCTTCAACTGTATCGGCTTGGAAATGCCTTGAAGATTCTTGCGAAGACCCTTGCCAGGTTCGTATCCGCTCCAATTCAGTATGCTTTCAATCTTACTGCTCCACCACTTGTCCTTGTGTATTGCATTGACCCGCTCGATGTGGTGGTAAGTTTCTCCACCAAGCCTTCTTCTACCCTCAACTACCGGGATAATCTGGCGGTTGTAGATAGGGTTACTCCTGTCTCCGTGGATAATTACCTTCTGATGGTTCCACTCAAACTTTACCGCCTGAAGCAAAGTCGATGTCACAGCCCCAGCGGCATGTATCCACGGTCGTCCTAATAACATATTGTAGCACGCAGATATATCCAACACCTTAAATTCGACCTCGAACCATGTAGGTCCCATTTGCAGACAAAGACTAATTTCTCCAATGGTGGACCTTTGAGAACCGTCGAAAGATTTCACATTCATGGACCCCTCTCGTATCTCGTACAGTCCTTTTCCCAACCTTTTTAGTGTTGTCAATGGGAAAATGTTAAGGTTGATGCTCCATCGATCAGAACCCTGGTAATGAAGTAATCTTCACATTTCACGGTAATGTGCAGTGCCCTGTTGTGACTCAAACCTTCAAGTGGCAATTCCTCCTCGTGGAAGGTAATCTTGTGTCTTTCTAATACTTGCCCTACCATGTTGGCCATTTCTCCATTGGTAATGTTATTGGGCACATACGCTTCATTTAACACTTTCATCAGAGCATTCATGTGTGCTTCCGAGTTTTGCAGCAATGATAAGATCGATATCTGGGCTGGAGTTTTGTTCAGTTGATCTATGACTGAGTATTCTCTGGACTGCACCTTTATCCAGAGATCATCTGAGCCTGTTTCAATGATGGGCGGTCTGTTTGAAGCCTTTTTGCTAGATTCTCCCATGTGTTCATGTGTATAGACCTTGTCGGTCCTGGTCATCCCATGTGCAGCACAAACTTCTTCTATCCTGACCTTTCATTTCCTTCTAGCCTCAGCTACGTAATCCCAAGGCACAACATTAGTGTTGAAAGGAGGCGTGGTTGACATGGTCACTGTAATTGGTGTGGCCACCCTTACTTCAAATGAGATAGGCATCGTGGCAGGTGGAATTATTTCAACCTCAAATGGCACAGGCGCGTCTGTAGGTGGTGTTACTTCAAACTCGAACGGGATTGATATAGTTACCTCAACATCTCCTGGCGGCTGAATCTGTACTATAATGGGATTAAGTGTAACCGCTGGCTTCTTGGGATCATCATCTTCTTTGATTAACCCGATTGACCCATTGGGTCCCATTCTTCATCGATTTCTATCACATTGATGCCTCCACCCCTAAGTCTGGGAGAGGCTTATTGCGGACATTAGGAGTAGCATCATTTCCTTGGATGATTTTATTATCAATCAAAGACTGGATTTTATCCTTCAACGAATGACATTCATCGATGGTAAGTCCCTTCATGCCGGAATGGTATGCACAGGTTTTGTCATTGACCCATTGGGATGGATTCTCAGTGGATACGGCAGGGATGGGAGTGACAAAACCAGCAACTCTTAGCCTTTCATACAGCTGGTCAATGGGCTCAGCAATGGCGGTATATTGTTTGGGTGGCCTGCAATCAAAGTCAGGTCGGGGTCTTGGGAAATATTGGTGAGACGGAGGTGACTGGGAGTAAGACGATTGGGAGTTTGATACGCTCAAATTACACCTTAAAAGAATGTAAGCGGTCGTTGTCAAATATAGTAACCCAACAAGGTTGGGGTCGAATCCCACAGAGAACAATATGAGGGCATTTAGGAATGCTAGAGAATTATCACTTATCGTGCAGTGCCAAACAAATATGATTTTGGGTTTTTGATAATTGTTTTTAGCTAAATGCGAAAATATAAACTAACCTAGAAAGCAATTAAAATGATAGATGGAAACAAGTATCGATGCTTCGGGTATTACACTCGAGTAACGATCCAATGTATTTCACGATTTTACAAATGTGAGCGGGTAATGTTAATTAGCCACGGATAATATTTCTTAATTAGCTTTTCCCAATGACTAACAAGACTTCCTAATTGAATAATCCCTAACCCAATCAGGAGATTAAGCACTTCCGAGTTTGGCTACAAGTAGTTCAATCCTATCCCTAGGTAGAATCTATAAAATGAGGGTTAAAACCTCAAGTTCTTGTTAATTAATCTTTCCCAACCCCAAATAATCTTTTCCAAAACTAATTCGGAGTTAATGGGCGAGTCCTAGGGTTAGCTAATCCCTTTGGAAACATTAAAGAACAAGAATAATTAAAATAACAAACACCCACTTCACAAATATATGAAAATCATTCAATACATAAGCACAACAAGGTATTTAATCCACACTTTAAATATGAATATTCCCATAAACCATATTCAAGTGTTGGAAAAATACTACACACTTAGATATTCAATACAAAACAAGGAAATGAAGAAATAAACATAAATGGGTAAGAAATACTTAACCACAATGGTGAAATCTTCAAGACCCAAGTGTGTGTGCAAATCCCTAGCTTCAAAACTTGTTGTTCTCTACTCAAAATATATTTACAAGGCTGAAGAAATGCCCAAATATTGATCTCTAATAGATAAAAATTGAGTTCCAATCGATGCCTAAGATGTTGTCGAGGTATGCTTTTTATAGAGGGCCAAAAATTCGAGTGAAAAGTGGACAAAAACACCCCCATCGGGCTGATATGCGATCACATCCCTGTCGCATATCAGGGATGCGATTCGCATCTTCACTCTTTCCGTCGCACATCAAAACCCTAGGTCCCAGAGGGTCGTCGCATTTGAGAGATGCGGTCCGCATTAATTATATGTGATCACATTCGTGCGTCGCATTTACAATGTAGCTTTAGGCATCAGATGGTGATGCGACTCAAATGCGAACCGCATTTGTGATATGCGGTCGCATATCTGACCGCATTTCACTCATTAATCTTGATTCATCTTTCTGTTGTGGTATGCGATCTCTAGGCTCGAAATGTGATTCGCATGTTGCATATGCGATCGCATTCGGCCATTGCTCCCCTCTTTTCTCTTCTTTACTCTCTTTTTGCTCAATTTCACTCCAATTTGACCTTAACCACTTCATGGCATCATTTTCCTGCAAATAGAGCAATTATACACTAAAAACGACCTCAAGTTATCATTTAACAATACAAAATCTAATGAGAAAAGGCTAAAATGAGTGGTAAAATCACCACTCATCAACACCCCCAACAAGCAAATCAAAAATAATCACTCAATCCTACTACTTTAAACACAAGTTAAATTGCTCATATTCACAATTCCTATTTTTCATTTAAGCATCTAAACTAATGGATTTGGTTGGTACTAATAATTAGGCTCAAGTATGCTTCTCAATCGAATTACACCCTCATTTACAAACAATTTTAAGAAGTGAACGGGCTTTTCAAAACAATAAAGTGATAAGTAAAAGCCTCAAGGAGTGACTCAACAACACTAATCTACTATACATGCTCGAGTCATTTATATAAAAAAATATTAAATAAAACTAATTTCACCATCCAATCCTAATTCATATGCCCTCACAAGAACGAAAGAAAGTC
>ML278893.1:0-12621 GCA_005239495.1 Nicotiana undulata
CGAAACCACTCATTTCAAGTCCGTTTTGCACCAAATTTCACAGACAAGTCACATAACATATAAGAAACCTGTTCCGGGCTGCGGAACCATAATACGGGCCCAGCAACATGGTTTTCACATAATTATTCATTATCAAAATCCTTTATTATTTTCAGAAAATAATTTTCTTTAAAAATTCATTTCTATGGTTTGGGACCTCGGAATTCGATTCCGAGCATATGCCCAAGTCCCATATTTTCCTACGGACCCTCCGGGACCGTCGAATCACGGGTCCGGGTCCGTTTACCAGAAATGTTGACCAAAGTCAACTATANATTGGGTCATCACAGGTTGGTTGTGTAACAGACCAATAAAAATAGTAGCAATGAGATTTCTTTAAAAGTGTAGTTAATATGATTGGGTGAACCAAGGTTGTGTCCCCTTTTAATGACGTGTAATGCAAATGGGTATTAATATGATATATTTCTAATGGGAAGTTCTTGATATGCATTTGATTTCTAGATGGCTACCCAATATTTTCCAATAATAGGGTAGTACTTCCTCTTTATAATTTTCCCAAATATAAAAGAGTTGCGATGAAGTCCAAATCACTTTGTGCCAAATAATACCATCTTATCCCTAAGTGATTCTATTAAACAAGGTTGAAAATCTTGAGTCTTTGATATTTACCCTTACCAATTCTAACCCGCTTTTCCAAGCTACAAAAGAATTTATGGCATAAGTTAATGTTTGAAACCATCAACAAGAAATGTATAACGAAGAGTAAATAAATATCAAAAACCCATTATGCATATATTCAATGTTAAATACCCAAATACATAACACCCATCTAGGGTCCACAACCTTAGTATTTAAGGCTAGCCACTCATAATAAATGACAAAAAGCTAGAAGTATTGAGTGTCATGAATGCTTACAAATCAAGAATGAAGTGTTATAGTGCTTCCAAAAAGAGAGAATATTCTAATGGGGGAATGTTCTCCAAAAAATGGACAAGAATGACCCACAAAACCCAAGTAAATCCTTTTATATTGGCCCAAAGGTCGGGTGGGTCACAGACAAAAATACCCCTGCAGACAGGTTATGCGATCGCATTCCTGTCGCATATCAGGGATGCGGATCGCATCCTTCTTGTTCTCATCGCATAACTAAACCCTAGTTTCCTGGTCGTCACCGCATTGTTGATTTGCGGTTCGCATTGTTGATGTGCGACCGCATATTCACATCGCATTCTTGGGGCAGCTTCAGGTATCGGAGATTCTGCGGTTAAGTATGCGGTTCGCATGTGAGTTATGCGATCGCATACTCAACCGCATTTTAGCCCTTGATATTGGCCCATCTTTTCTGTTGCGGTCTGTGATCCCAGGGCGAACAGTGCGTTTCGCATGTGAGTTATGCGATCGCATACTCGACCGCATTTTAGCCCTTGAGATTGGCCCATCTTTTCTGTTGCGGTCTGCGATCCCTGGGTGAACAATGCGTTTCGCATTTGAGTTATGCGACGCTCTCTTGTCAGATATGCGATCGCATTAGTGTTGCTCCCCTCACTTTTTAGCTTCTTTGCTTTCTTTTCATGGTCTTGAGTATTTACATCTCATGCACTGCAAAACGTCAAAATTCTATAAGTATAAAAGGCAAATGCTCTTGAAACAAACTATAATTTAAGTAATTTGGTATTAAATGTGCCGCAATTCTCCGGCACATCAACACCCCCAACTTAAACTCTTGCTTGTCCCCAAGCAACTAGAATGGCTCTATCTTAACCTAGACTTAACTACATGACCGGAAGAAACTATGACCAGGGACAGTGTTAAGTGCCAGTACTACAAGCATGCATTTCATCCATTTACCCGTCATGAACAGTTACTACTATTTATATGGAAACTACTCAACTTGTGCACTTTGAGCCTCGATTAATTTGACTAAATGTTACTTTCGGCTGAGTGCGCATGCACCCGACTTCAGGAACTTAACTACTGTTATGCCTCACAGTTCATGTGCCCTCACTAAGAAGAAAGAAGGTCCCCACTTGCAATATTTACGAAGACAAAGCGGGGGACATATTTACCAAGACACTCACACTCAAAAAAAAAAACTTCAAGTGCTACAACACATCATACCATAGGCTTGCCCTTATTTTAATTCATGGCACATTCAAGAATATTCGGTTGGAGATCCCATCAGGACTTTATAAGCTTGTAATATAGGTTTAGGTAAAGGTGAGATACTCATTTGGGAAATGGCTACACCCTCCTTGAACACTACTCACATTTTTCTTTCTTGATGCACTTTGTTTCTATTCAAACCATCCGGCTTCATTCGCATCTAGTTACCAACAAAGAACCACTTTAGATACCTCGATTAGTCTCTTCAAGGCTCCCATATTCTTTTTGTGTTTTTCTATTGTATTTTCCTTTTGTATATATATATATATAATTTTTTTTTTTTTGTATTTTTCTTTTGGAGCTTGATTTCAAGAGAGTATATTCTCAGCTTCCACTTTGATACTACACCCCCAACTTAGGCTTTTTGCCTCATTCTCAATATTCAAGGAGGGACGGGTTCAAAAGAGAAATTATTGTTCAAGAGGGAAAGGTTAGTGTTGAGGTGACCAAAGAAAAGTTCAAGGCTCAAATAGGATAACTAGTGATAATATATCTACAAAGGTGGCTCAAAAGGCTAACGGGGTTTTCGAATAACACAAAGAATGCCTAAGGTCATTTCTCCAACCAAACAAAATTGTCATTAGCATTGAAAAATCAACCGAGCAAGTTCTAGATGATGGACGCAAGCACAAGAATTATTTATACAAGCACTAACACACATGGCACATGACTGTTCGATTCAACATCGTTTTAGCTCAAGAGTCAAGGCTCGACAACTCAAAACCTTCATTATTTGCATGTATAATTCTAAGTACACATAGAGTCAACGGGCGAGCCTCAAGTACACAGAGTTGGTTTTTTTTTATTTTATATAGGAGGGGTATGGATTATTTACAGACACTCATGCTTCAGACGAGATGCTTATACTAAACTGGTCAATATGTTTCGACCAGGTACCGTGGTTCTACTACTACACCCTTGGAAAAGAACCCGGCGAAGAAACACCAAGGGGAATTCATTGTTGACAACTAAGGAGAACCCTACCTACTTTAACGACAGTAAAAACTGCAAACAAGAGTTAACGGCGATGAAATACATTAATCCTACAAAAGGTATATGTACATCTGGTTTATTGACAACTCGGAGATATACATATGTAACATAACATAAAAAAAACAAAAGAGAAAATACCAATACAATATCCTCCAAGTTGTCACAAAAACATAAATACAGCACCACCCCCAACAAAAAAAGGATGCATTGTCCCCAATGCAGAAGAAATTTAAAAACAGAGTGAGGGGCTCCCTGGGGCGCGCTAAGCGCTACAGGGGTCAGTGGTATGCTGGGTAGTAGAGGTGCTGCTCCTATCTTTTGACTGCGGAAGTGGAGCCAGGACAGCCTTATCCACCAAGGAGCGCTGAATGGCAATCTGAAGCAGCTCCTCCTCAGCTGCCCCGGTAACTGCAGTGGCAGCAATGCCCTTTCCCTTCCCATGAGGGTCCTGCTCCTGCTCTTCATCATCGGACCAAGAAGACTCCTCGTCTGACCCCTCACTCTCGGAGGCCGAAGAGTGAGCAGACTCCTCTCCAGAGGGTATATCAACTGGTGCAGGAGGTGAAGGGACAAGCGGGGGGGCCTGGGTTGACATAAGAGTAGAGAAATCAAGCCCTAGCCCAGGCCCGGAGGTGCCCTCTCCCTGCTCCCCTTCCTTGGGTAGAAGCGAAGAGAAATCAAACTCTAAATGTTGCAGCCAGTGGAGTTCCGTCTTCAAAGTGGACACATCTGTCCGAACCTCTGGTAAGTATCGAACCTCCCCTCTCTCCACCTTCTCGATGCTAGCCTCAAGGTGTTGGAGGCGACCCTCGAGAGCAGTCACTGAAGATTGAATAGGAGTAAGGGCCTGCGGATCAAGGTGGGGAGCTCACTCACAAGCTTGTCGATCTTAGCATTGGTGTGCTAAGTTAGGCGACCAAGCTGAAAGATAATAGGCAGCGGTATGGCGGAGGAGGTGCGGGTACCGGCATCTGGCTGGGAGGCAGTAGTGGATGGTATTGTTGGAGAAGACGGAGACTCTGAGGGCAGTGCAGAAGGCTGAGGCTCCGAGGGCTCTTCCTCTGTAGGGATATGCATGGGGATGACTGGAGGTGCAGATACTGCTCTGGGCCTCGCATCACTGATACGAGTAATATTGATATCCTTATCGGCCTTTGCAGTCTTGTCACAGGAAGAGATAAGAGGGACCTCAGCATCACGGCATAATGCAGTGATGAGGCAGGGGAAAGGAAATGAATTCTTCTTCTGCCAGGCTCGGATCCCAATCTGCTAAAAAATAATGTCGGCCACATCCACAGTGATCCCTGATATAATGCAAGCAATGAGAATGGCCTTCTCGATGCTTATATCTGTTTCGTTCGTTGAGGGAATTAGGCGGGAGACGACAAAAGATAGCCAGAATCTCCCCTCCCTCGTGAGATCCTATTTGTGAATCTTGTGAGCAGGAGAGATCCAAGTCGGAGTCCCCCTAGCAATCACAGAGGCGACCCAAACACGCTCTCCATCATGGTTGGCCATCTTGGCCTCATATTCTGCTGTACTCGGGCTCGGCGTAGAGAAATAATGAGCATGAATAGCTTCCCGGTGGCAGGCTACTTCCACCCCCCTGACTAGCACTTGCTCACTGAAGATCTTGTTCCTCTTGTGATGGGCATTCCTAGAAGCAGCGTAAGAGGCATAAAACTCTCGCACCATCGTTTCATTGTACTCTGCAAGGGGTTCGGTGAAACAATCCCATTTTCTAGCTTTTATGTTGTCCAGAATATGGGGGTACCGCTCCTGCAGGCCCTTGAGGCTGAGCCTTTTCTCAGGAAGGATCTTTCGTGTGCTCAGACCCTCCCGGTACAGCTGTCTAGACAGAGGAAACGGAAAGCGCAACTGATAGTCAGCCCCCTGTTTCCTCCGTACTTTGGCTTCCAAGTTTACCTCTGGTTCAGTGTCCCCCTCATCAGATTTGGAAGAGCTGTCAACTATATTCTGTGGAGGTGCGTGTCTTGCACGCTTGGAGGGTTGTGCCTGATTGTTTGTGGAGGTTCTCTTAGCAGCGGGGGAAACGTGTTTGCGACCCATTTCTGCACGAGAAAATACTTGTGAGTGGACGGACGGACAAACTAATAATCAAGGATGGAAAACATGCACCAAAGTATACACACAAGGTAACAAAAAGGCGGATGCGATGGAATATGCGATCGCATAACTATCATGCGGTTCACATATGCATCGCAGAAAGGCATTGACCAAAATGAGCCCAGTAATGCGATCGCATAATCCACCGCAAAAGTGAACATGCAATCGCATACAGGTCGCAGGAAAGGAGTTGGGAGGGGGAGTGCACTGTGCGTGCATGCGGCACAGATGCGATTCGTATTTGAAATATGCGACCGCATATACGCCACATAAGTCGTCTTCTCAAAGGGGACTAGGGCAAGTTGTGCGATACAAATGCGGTCCGCATTTGAGAAATGCGAACCGCAGAGCCTATGTGAAGCCCTAAACATGGTGGGTTCGCTTCAGGGCAATCCCCCAGTCGACCCTTCCCCCTCCCCCAGACGCCGGGACTAAAAAGACAAGGCGAAAGACGAGAAAGACTACAGCACAACAACACATACACAGGTCCACAGCATACAAGAAATTTAAACAAACCTTAGAAAACGGTGAGGGAAGAGAGACCCATACCAGATGAGAGAGATGAGAAGTTGAGCAGTTGATGCACTGGGAAATGGAGTTTTAGTATTTCGTTGTTTCCCTCTTCTTTTCCGTTTTTGTGTTTTGCTGTTTCTTGTTTTCTCTTTTTTTTTTTTTGTGATTTGTTTTTGTTTAAGTGGGGCAACGAGATAGGGGGCGTACCTGGGGAGAAGAGTGCGGTGCACTATGCGATAGCATACGTGCCATGCGGTTCGCATAGTGCACCTTGGCAACGCATTATGGCCATTAGATGCCCTGAACTTTCTGTTGATGTATGCGACTTAGATGCGAATTGAATACTGGTAATGCGGTCACATCTGCGCTGCATACTGGTCACTTTGCTCGCTGCTTGGCTTTTAAATGCAATTGTCGACCCTGTCTGTTGCGATTTCCTGAGCTATCTACACTCACACTCGTTAAATTGCTCCACGAGCCACATTTGTGGAAAGACAAAAATAGAATAGAAAGAAAACATAGAAATTGTTACCAAACATGGGTTGCCTCCCATGAAGCGCTTGATTTAACGTCGCGGCACGACGAAGTTGGTATTCCTGTGAGGTCATTCATCAGTGGGACAATGACCATCTGTCAGAGCCAATTTTTCTACCACATGCCTCTCACCATCGGTGCCCAAGTAATGTTTGATGCGTTGGCCATTCACCTTGAACGTACGAAGTCCGTCCTCAGTTGCTAGTTCCACAGCACCAAAAGGAGAGACATTAACCACTTTGAACGGGCCGGACCATCTGGATTTGAGTTTTCCCGGGAAGAGTTTGAGTCGGGAATTGAATAGTAACACCAAGTCACCAGTGTGGAACTCCCGTTTCAGGATTTTCTTGTCATGGACAACCTTCATCCTCTCTTTGTACAAAGCTGCGCTCTCATAAGCATGGAAGCGGAATTCCTCCATTTCGTTGAGTTGATTTAGCCTCAAATTCGCAGCTTCATCCCAATTCAGGTTCAACTTCTTGAGTGCCCACATGGCTTTGTGTTCAAGCTCCACGGGTAAGTGACATGCTTTTCCGAACACTAGCCTGTATGGAGAGGTACCTATAGGAGTTTTTATGTTGTTCAGTAGGCCCATAGTGCATTATCCAGCTTCCTTGACCAGTCGGTCCGGTTTGCAGTAACAATTTTAGCTAGGATGTTCTTTATCTCCCTGTTGGAGACTTCGACTAGGCCACTCGACTGAGGATGATAAGGCGTCGCCACCTTGTGCTTTACACCATACTTTTCCAATAGGCCATTGAAGGCCTTGTTACAAAAATGGGAACCACCGTCACTGAGAATCGCTCTATGGGTGCCGAATCGTGTGAATATGTTTCTTTTCAGGAACGCAGTCACGCTCCTAGCTTCATTGTTTGGCAAGGCAACGACTTCAACCCATTTGGACACATAGTCCACAGCTACGAGAATGTTTTTCATCCCACAAGAGCTTACAAATGGCCCCATAAAGTCGATCCCCCATAAATCAAAAATCTCAACCTCCAGTACAAAGTTCATCGGCATCTCATGTCTCTTGGAGATTGACCCTTGGCGTTGGCATTGGTCACAAGCTTTGACCATTTGATTTGCATCATGATAGAGCGTTGGCCAATAATATCCACATTCAAGTACTTTCGCTGTCGTCCAGTTCCCTCCATGGTGACCCCCCACCGGTGATTCATGACAAGCCTTTAGAATTGGCATCACTTTCTCTTCCGGAACACATCTTCGAATAATGTTGTCCGCACAGATGCGGAACAAAAATGGTTCCTCCCAATAGTATTGATGGCATAACCTCAAAAATTTCTTCTTATGATATGATTCCAATCCATCCGGAATAAGCTCACTCACCAAATAATTTGCAATGTCAGCATACCAAGGAGCTGAAGAGGAGGATAATGCCAGAATATGCTCATCAGGGAAAGCATCATCAATATCTAAATCATCTCTTGGTCGCCCGTTTTCTTCAATTCGAGAGAGATGGTCCGCAACTTGATTTTTAGTGCCCCTCCGGTCTTTGACCTCAAAGTCAAATTCTTGCAATAGAAGGACCCACCGGATCAACCTTGGTTTTGCATCTTTCTTCGCTATAAGATAGCGAAGAGCATAATGATCTGTGAAGACTACCACACTTGGATCCCAAAAGGGACGCCCGAAATTTCTCAAAAGCATAGACAATAGCAAAAATCTCTTGCTCTGTCACTGTGTAGTTCATTTGGGCACCGTTAAGAGTTTTGCTCGCATAATATATAGGATGGAGAATTTTGTTGTGCCTTTGACCCAGTACCGCTCCAATAGCTACACCACTGGCGTCACACATCAACTCGAATGGAAGAGACCAATCCGGTGTGACAATAATGGGTGTCGTGGTGAGCTTTTCTTTAAGCTCCTCAAATGCTTTGAGGCATCCTTCATCGAACAAGAACATGGCATCTTTCTCAAGGAGTTTGCACATGGGGCTTGTAATTTTTGAAAAGTCCTTGATAAAATGCCGATAGAATCCGGCATGACCAAGAAAGCTTCGGATGCCTTTCACTGAAGTTGGAGGAGGGATCTTGGAGATGATTTCAATCTTCGCCTGATCGACTTCAATGCCCCCCCTCTTTGAAATTTTGTGCCCCAAAACAATCCCCTCATCAACCATGAAATGACATTTTTCCCAATTGAGCACAAGATTGGTTTCTTCACACCGTTTTAGCACTTGGCATAGGTTGTCCAGGCAATGATCAAATGAGTCGCCCACCACCAAGAAATCCTCCACCATATCGGAGAATATGGACATCATACATCGTTGAAATGTGGCCGGGGCATTGCACAGCCCAAAAGGCATCCGACTAAAGGCAAAGGTACCATACGGGCAAGTGAAAGTTGTTTTCTCCTGATATTCCAAGGCGATGTTGATTTGGTTGTAGCCGGAGTATCGATCAAGTAAGCAATAGAAAGATCTTCCCGCTAGCCGATCAAGCATTTGATTAATAAAAGGCATAGGGAAATGATCATTCTAAGTAGGATTATTAAGCTTCCGGTAGTCCATGCACACTCTCCATCCAGTGACTGTCCGCGTGGGAATAAGTTCATTCCTTTCGTCGTGGATCACTGTCATGCCTCGTTTCTTGGGCACACATTGCACCGGACTTACCCACGGACTATCTGCAATAGGGTAGACAACCCCTGCATCCAACCATTTGATTATCTCCTTCTTGACCACCTCTTGCATAGAGGGATTTAACCTTCTTTGATGCTCTACGCTTGGTTTGATCCCTTATTCCAGCTGAATTTTATGTTCACAAATGCCTGGGGGAATTCCCCGGATGTCCTCTATTGTCCATCCAATTGCTTGTCGGTGCTCCCGCAAGACATTTAACAATGCATCTACCTGCACATCATTCAACAAAGAAGACACGATTACGGGTAAAGTATTATTAGAGCCAAGGAATTTGTACCTCAAGTGCGATGGAAGTGGTTTGAGCTCCAGGTGCGATGGCTCCATGATTGAAGGTTTTGCGGGTGGTGTCATTCGATTCTCAAGGTCGAGGGAAAGCTTCTTTGGTGCATATGTATAGGCTCCACGCCCTTCCAATGCGCTGACCATCTCCGCATACCCCTCAATGTTCTCATCATCTAAATTTACCAAAATTGCCGCCAATGCCTCTCCGAGGCCTTCTTCTGCCGTTCTCATCACAACGGCATCTTCTACTTCATCAACCACATCAATTACTGAAATTCCTTCATTAGCACTTGGCAACTTCAAACCTTTGCTTGCTTGGAAAGTGACTTCTTCATCATTCACCCAGAATTTGATTTCATGTCGTTTTGAATCCATCAATGCCCTTCCCGTTGCAAGGAATGGCCTCCCTAGGATGATAGGAATCTCTTTGTCGACCGCGCAGTCCAAGATGACAAAGTCGGCTGGAAGAAGGAACTTCCCCACCTTTACCAGAACATCATCAACAATGCCCAAGGGTTTCTTTATAGTTTGGTCGGCCATTTGCAAACGCATGCTAGTTGGTCTCGGCAATCCCAATCCCGCTTGCTTGTAAATAGCAAGAGGAATCAAATTTATACTAGCACCGTTATCACAAAGTGCTCTAGCAAAATCTCTCAACCCAATGGTGCACGGAATAGTAAAAGCTCCCGGGTCTCCCTTTTTCTCCACGGTTGATGTAGTAATTATTGAACTAACCCGATGAGTCAAACTTACCACCTCATTCTTTGTTGTTCTCTTCTTCGTCATCAACTCTTTCAAGTATTTGGCTAACCCAGGCATTTCCTGGAAAGCTTCCAAGAATGGAATGTTCACTGACAATTGCTTCAAGATGTCATAGAATATTTCGAACTTACCATCCTCCGCTCTTCGTGCAAACCGTTGGGGAAATGGAGGGCTAGGTCTAGGAATTGGGGGAGGAGCCTTTGGGGTCTCCTTCGCCTTCTCCACGACCTTTCCTTTTCGTTCACTTTGAATCTCATCCTCCAGGAGGGTATCTCCAACCTCAACTACTACCGGTGACTCACCCCGCGGTTCCTCTCCTTTATCATTGTTCTCAACCTTGTCCTGTAGCACCTTACCACTTCTTGTTGTTATGGCCATGCAATGAGATGTCGACCCACTTGGGCCGCTCTTCGAGTTGACTACTGTGTCACTTGGAAGTGTGCCTTTTTTCTTTGGAGTTTGCTCCCTTGATAGATCTCTCATTTGCAATTCAAGTTTTTGAATCGAAGCGGTGTGTGATCCCACCACCTCGGACATACTCCTCATTGTTGCATCACTTTTCTCTTGGTTTTGCAAGANGGCTTCTATTGAGATGGTTGTTGTTGTTGTTCCACGATCCTTGACCGCCTTGTTCATTGCGCCAATTTTTTTGGCATTGCCCTTGCGGGTTTGGCCTCCAATTGTTTTGTTGGCGATAACTACCTTGGGAGTTTTGAACATAGTTTGCTTCTTCCCATTCTTGATTTCCCATCGATTGCATGTCTTCCACCATATGCACTTTCTTGGTTTGATTTTCCTTGAGCATCTTTGTCAATACATCAACATTAGTGGCGAGACCGGCAATTACTTGGTCTCTCTCTTGATTCTCTTTGATCATGTTTGCCAGAGAAGGAGTGCCATAAGAAATTCCCCCAGTTGTATCTTCCGAATGCCAAGCTTGATTGTGCTTAGCCATCTTGTCTAGAATTTGCGTAATTCTAGCAAATGACTTATCCATGAAAGACCCATCCGCGGCATTCTTGGCAATTGACTGGGAGAGTGGGTCCAGACCCATGTAAAAAATTTCCATCAAAATATTGTGTGGGAACCCATGGTTCGGTGATCTCACAAGGTACAACTTGAATCGGTCCCATGCTTCATGTAAGTGTTCCCCCGGCATTTGCTTGAAGAAGAATATTTTGTCTCTAAACTCAGATTTCTTGCTATCCGGGAACCACTTTGGCAAAAAGGCTCGGACTAGCTCCGGCCATGTAGTGATGGTGTGAGGAGGTAAGTTGTGAAGCCATTTCCTTGCCTCCCCCGCTAATGAGTACTTGAACACCCTCAACCTCAAGGCGTCATCCGATACATTAGTCTGTTTGTGCATGGCGCAGACACCCATGAAATTCCTTAGATGTTGCGTGGGGTCATCATCAGTTGAATTGTGAAATAATCCTTCTGCCTTGAGCATCAGTATCATTCCATGATCCACTTTAAATGTAGAAGCACCAACTACCGGTGGGAGTATGGCATTGGAATCATCGATGTATTCCTCGATATCGGCGAAGGGATTTTCCTCTTCATCATAATGATCGGCCATTGTGACCTGGGACTCCAATACAAAACAAGCAACTTGTGATGGAATAGAAAAAGATGTAAAGTGAAGTATACACTACTATTAATTTCAAAACCGTATTCCCCGGAAATGACGCCAAAATTTGATACGCTCAAATTACACTTCAAAATAGTGTAAAGCGATCGAAGTCAAATATAGTAACCCAACAAGGTTGGGGTCGAATCCCACAGGGAATAGGTGTGAAAATGTTACTTTGATAGTGTGATTCTTAACTCAAATCGTGATTCTATTCCATTAGTAAATGGGAACATGGGGGTTGGTTGTGTAACAGACCAATAAAAATAGTAGCAATGAGATTTCTTTAAAAGTGTAGTTAATATGATTGGGTGAACCAAGGTTGTGTCCCCTTTTAATGACGTGTAATGCAAATGGGTATTAATATGATATATTTCTAATGGGAAGTTCTTGATATGCATTTGATTTCTAGATGGCTACCCAATATTTTCCAATAATAGGGTAGTACTTCCTCTTTATAATTTTCCCAAATATAAAAGAGTTGCGATGAAGTCCAAATCACTTTGTGCCAAATAAAACCATCTTATCCCTAAGTGATTCTATTAAACAAGGTTGAAAGTCTTGAGTCTTTGATATTTACCCTTACCAATTCTAACCCGCTTTTCCAAGCTACGAAAGAATTTATGGCATAAGTTAATGTTTGCAACCATCAACAAGAAATGTATAACGAAGAGTAAATAAATATCAACAACCCATTATGCATATATTCAATGTTAAATACCCAAATACATAACACCCGTCTAGGGTCCACAACCTTAGTATTTAAGGCTAGCCACTCATTATAAATGAAAAAAAGCTAGAAGTATTGAGTGTCATGAATGCTTACAAATCAAGAATGAAGTGATATAATGCTTCCAAAAAGAGAGAATATTCTAATGGGGGAATGTTCTTAAAAAACTGGACAAGAATGACCCACAAAACCCAAGTAAATCCTTTTATATTGGCCCAAAGGTCG